>JAGVSQ010013986.1:0-10828 GCA_022683975.1 Rhyacophila evoluta
CTAACTTCAGACATATTTCCGAAGTCGCGGACGTTTTCCTTCATTTTTACCGAAAAAAGTATAATACCTGATATTTTGGTGGATTGTTAAGCATTGGATAGTTTCCCTGAGCATCACCATTATGTAGTAAATGATTGTCTACTAAATTCCACCCCCAGCTCTGTTCATCAGAGCCCAACAAGGCAACATATCCAGGACATTGCAGGGGAGCCTCTTTTGTTGCTATTCCAATAACTGCAACTGTACCCAGAGGTCCTTCCCATATTACCTCCCATGCATGTCTGCCTTTTCTAAAACCAATTTTCCCCCGTGAAGCATCGGTGCTTTGAGCGACAGGATTCCTAAAAAAAAAAACACTCATGGATGTCAAGATTGAATGAAATGCTCACAAGCTGTTATCATTTGGAATACATTCAGTCAAGCTACCTGTGTAAAGTAAACCCGTTTTGCTTGATATAAATATTTCTTGAACAATCATTTGGATTCCAGGCATGATAAAATGCACGTAATTTTGCTCTATACGTTGGAACTGTCGAGAGAAGATCGGACTTCAACGCTTCTTCTGCTAGTTTCCGAATGCAATGTAACCTCCATACGTCATTGTTTTCATCTGTTAATATCCTATACCACGCTTTGCACACGAGAGAACAACTTCGTAAATCATTGAGATCTAAATACGAGAATATTGTTTCTAAAATACTATCATGTATAATTTCGGCAATCGCATAATCATCGCTATCGTCGCTCATTTTCGGAGATAACTTTTTGACAGCTCAACCCAGAGACATTTTACGAAACAGACAGAATAACCAATAATTTTAGACATAGACTACAAGTAGTTTCGATTTACCTAGATGCTCCAAGTATTAAGAAGTCATTTTAAATCATTTGAAAGTGGTTATAAAATGTTAAGGTTATTCGGCAATTTGGTTAAGCATTTGAAGTTAGTCAAAGATGTTTCCGTATAACCCAATAATTTTAAAGTTCACAAACTGACTTAAAATATTATCACAGCTGACAACACCGTACAGTTTATGAAAACAAAATAGCATCCGTACATATTCCGCTTGAAAATTGACACTGACAGTTCGTGCGAGGTTCCTAGGCGAATTGGAGTATTTCGCGTAAGGCCTATAGTTGAAACCATATATTTAGAATATCAAAGTTATAATGAAACCAACAATAGCCGCTGATGAAATGTTTCCTGAGGGTGTTGGTCCTTACATGGATCTTGAAGAGGTTTGCACTTTTTCGTATTAAGCAAGAAAATATGGGACAAATTTAATATTCGTGCATTCTACTAAAATCCCTTTTGTTCTACATATAATTACAATATTTCACTTTTTTGTTTCTATGCCTATACAATAATAATATTGGAACCCTATCAATTTAACGAAAATAAGCAGTGTTCCTCTATTATTGTGGTCTTTTAATATCTTTTTCCTTGCCTACTGTAAATAACATACCCACAGATTGAAAATATGGAATTTTTTACAGGCGGGTGGGTCCACAGGACTTCTCATGGACTTGGCTGCAAATGAGAAGGCTGTTCACGCAGATTTCTTCAATGGTAATATAAATTCATATTTTATGTACTATTATTTTGCTATGCTAGTGCTTTACTTGTTCAACCAAAAAACTATATTTTTCAATAAAATAGACAGAATCAGTATTATGCATCATTGCACTATTTATGTTTTTAACTGACAACTGTGTGGATTTACTGTTGGTTACATTGTTTTTTTTTTTAATATCTGAATATTCAATGGGTCGAGCGAATGGCTTACACTTTTGTAGAGTAGAGGTCAGATCCAGTATAAGTTTTGATACGACACATCATTTGAAATTGTAGTTTAATATTATTGGCATATAGCAGGTTAACAATTTAAAAATAACTCATCTCCCTCCTTTTTCAATCTGGCAAATTATTTTAGTCTATTATGTAAATCGACACATGCATTTGTTTGATATCAAACATTTCAAGCAAATAAAAAATTCAGGATTCAAATTTTAATAATTGGAGGTCTTTTCTTAGCTCTTGCATCAACCAAAAACTTTTGCCTCCTTCTGGAAAATGAGGTTTCTCATTTATTTTTTTAGCTTGCAGAAGGTATATTTAAAATTTTATTTATGACAACGAATTCCAAATTTCGTTTTGCAATCCTATACCATAAAAGAATTTTATCATATGAAGCAAAGTATTTTATACAAATAATTTTGTTTCCAGATTTTGAAGATCTATTTGATGACGATGATCTTCTCTAACTTCAGAGGTAATAGGAAAATATGGAATGGATGGAGACACAAATGAAATGCTGAATATTCATTGTCAAAGATTTTTTTTATTCAGGGTCGTAGATAATAATATAACAGTATGCAAAATACTCCAAAAACACTTGTAACAAAATATCATAACCGGTATTTCATTACGTAAGAACCCTGACAATGTCCTCCCCACTTTATTGTAATCTATTTGCTAAATATATTTTATGAAATTATTAATGGACAGTTTCAATATTTCGTGCAAAAATTTCGATTCCATTAAAAAAAATACCACTAAATTCCTTTGTAAAAAAAGCCACAGATCCTGGTCATATGAATTCACTGGTCATCATACTTATATTTTCTAGAACGTGATCGGATTGCCAATTTAAAAAAAGACATCATCAAATAATTAATATTAAAACACATCTATTCAGTCAGCCACATCAGACTAAAGAAGGTTGCGGGCAAAGATTGATCGAATGCCCTTATTGCTATACATATTAGATGGATCCATAAAAATATTATAACTGACCAGCAGACTGCCTGAAAGATCGATTAGTGTATTTTATGAGTTAATTCGACAATCGAAACAGGTATGAGAAAATAAATGCATGCAGCAATTTACTCACCATAATATTATCAATTTGTAGAAAAACTTACAAATTTAATAGTATTACATACAATTTATATGGCATTAAAAAGCCCAAATCTTTCGTTGAAACATATGCTGCGTCAACGGAATGCTATTTAAGTATAAAATTAAATCTATATAAATGTTCACAATAATAATTACAAATAAAAAATGGTTACTGCCAACTTGCACTCGAAATGTAAAAATCTATTGACACAAAAGCCTGTCAAGAGTCAAACCTCCTGGAGATCATTCTTAATTGGTTATAAGTAATTTTCTTATTTTGTTACTGAAATAAATGTCTTTGACAGGCATGTCTAGAGGAATAAATAAATATGCTTGATAAAATAAGTAAATTTGAAAAATATACAATAATTTGATATAATTTTTAGAAATTTGAATCAACATTGGGCATATCGATTCAGCTATTATTGTCTTAACAAAACACAGTAGGAGTGCATTAGATAACAACAAGGCGAGGAGATGAACATAAAAGTGATCAGCGACCTCACTGCAATGGCACAAAGACAGCCAATTGTATTTTTAATAAATATCAGGCAATAACAAAGTGGGTGCATTGCGGATGACCCGTTCTTGGGGACACCAATATGGCGATAAGTGCAACAGGTTGATTCGTCAGTTATTGAGTTTCTCAATTGACATCAACGTCACTGGAACTGTCCTGATCTTCATCTTCGTCGTCATCATCAGAGTAATTAGAATTTGTACCGAAACCATCTCCATCCCCATCCACTTCTCCTTCTTCATCTATATTGCTCTCATCCAAGTCTGCCTCAGTTTTAATGGTAACATTATTTAAGTCTTCCATTTGTATATTTACATCGCGACCAATTTCTGTGTAAAAATAACAAAAATCAGATCTCTTCAAGTTTATTACATGCAAACCAAACATGCTGTACATTACTGTACTTCTGGATTAATGCAATATATGTGTGGAAGGTTTCTAAATCTAACTGATCTCATTAACTTCAGTGCTGACTTTTATATGAATAATAAAAGATAAATGATCAAACCCAAACAATAGTTCAATCTTAATGAATGTTAATGTAATTGGTTGTAAGATAAATGTGTATAATCATAATACTTACGATCAATATAATGTTCTAATGATTTTGGAACCATATTTTTAGCTCTTTGTATGTCAGCCTCAGAACACTCTCCCTTTTCTAATCCTAAAAAATTAATCATTAAACATGATTTAAGAATTATGAATTACTGCATAATAAAAACTGATTTTAGTACCAAGTGATGATGTAAATATCAGTGGTCCAAAAATGACAAATCAAAAGTAGTTGAAATAAAATTATGTTTCTTAGATTACTAACCGTAAAGTAATCCCATGCGTTTCAGGATTTCTATATCATCATGGATTTGGAATTTTTCATTAAACTGAAACATGTACTCCATTCTAGAAAAAGAAAGCATTGCACAATGTATCGGATGCATTATTTTAAGCCTATATTTATGGTCCACTGCATAAAAAAGGTGCTAAGTATTTTTATCTTAAATAAAAAATGCACCCTTTTTGTTACAATTTTGAGTTACTTCACCACGATTTTTGATATATTTATCTTGAATGTAATTCATGGCAATATTAAGCAACTTTAAAAAAAATATTTGGTGGTAATGAAGCTCATTACCAGCTAGTTTCACTATAATCGGTGAAGATTTTGCATAGATATACTCATAGATAAAAGCAGGAATGTGCATTTTATTCAATACAGTATCAAATTGTAAATTAAAAGTAGATTAGAGCCAAACTCACTTATCATTTGAAATGCTACAATCTATGAGAGCCTGGTCACTAGTGTTGACCACAATGAAAGGAAGCTGGATAGCCGATGAAACCGACGGAGTCATTCCTTTACTTTCTGCTAATTTATTTCGTTCTACGAGACTTTTGAAAGAAATTATCTGAAAGAGAATTTGAAATTATAATATTGAACACAATCGACACAATTGAGAGAACATCCATGCACTATGCATAGTAGCCAAACCAAAATAAACTATGATGTGGAAGTTATGTACCTGCAATATGAGATCATGCAACTGATGTGTCTTCTGTCGTATGCGTTCTAATTTAATCCTTTTCTCCTTCTCTAATGAGGAACATTCCTGTATTGAATTAGTGGGTAGACCTAACCATCGGATTTCTTTTTTTTCTTTGGATATGATATTCATTGCCATAAGGACATTCAAGGCATCATAAACACGTCTCCTAATATTTTTCTGGTCATATTGCTAAAAGAAATTGAATTGTAAAACATATGAAAAAAATCTGCCAAGACCTGTTTTCACATTCCGAAGATCTATAAACTCCATTTTTCGAGTAGACACTTCATTTGATATACTAAGAGTAGATCTGGTAAAAATACATGTATATATATTTTATTTATGTGATTGGACAATCATGCAACAATTGTAGAGCAATGTGTTTTGATTAGGTAGCACAGAAAGATAGTATATTATTATTAAGTATTTTGTGAAGACAATGAGTACAGATATGGTTGGTAAATTAAGAAAGCTTTTTTTACCTGATTGTCAGGAGAGCTATGTATCCCTGCTGCAAATTCGGTAACTAATTCGTCAGCCACTTCATTATATGATGTGAAACCTTTTCTCCGCACCTTTTCACAGACTTTCATGGAAAAATGTCTCAAACCTTTCCCTACTTTCTCAGCAGCTCTTCTACGTTTTGAGGTACTGAAATTTTAAATGAGAACACTTATTTACATTATATTTAATGTATATTCGGATGCGGTACAATAATATAAATCTTGGATACATTGACTGACAACCAATACCACTCACACAAATATAACTTATGAAAAATCAATTATAGTTATTAGAACTGATTTTATAGGTATATTTCAATGGATTTTGAAATTAATATTGGCCAGAAAATCTAGATGAGAGTAGGTCAAGAATTATGTAGTTATTGATAATGGAACTGATAAATATGTAAATTGCTGGAGAAGACTAGTTCTGCTATTGAAGGATAGTCAAATAAATGTCTTTAACTAGTTTTGTCTAGTCAAAAAGACTTCAAATACATGAATTTAAAAAATGATATTTAGTACATACTAGTCAGTGAGCGATTCACTCTCAGAATCATGACGTTTTCTGGAATTATGTGTTAAAATAGGTGATATGTGAGATTTGCTGTCCACTTCAGCAGCAACTTGTGTAATTTGCTTTGGAACTGCTTGTACTATTTTAGGTACCGTATTAACTACTTTCTGAATTCCTGAAACACTTTGAGTTTGTACCTGAAAATGTAAATATATATATATATATATATATGAATTACTTATAGCCACAGTAAAAATTATATATTTCTTTTTCATCTGGGTATATAACATACTTTTTTTACTGTCCCGGGAGACTGCGCACATGCAGAAGTATTACCAACTTTATGCAACTGTTGCTGTATGGGCACGTGGACCAACTCTGCAATTGTGTAAAAAAAAGTATAGAAATCAACACAAAATATCAGCTAATAATTAACATGAGCATCATCTTCACAGAATTCAATTTGAAAAAAGTCAATTCGTGTAGGGATGGAATTAAAAAAAAAAATGCTTGACGTATTTGTACAAATCAGAAAATAAGCATGGACTAGTTTTGGACTATGGAGTTACTGTACGATTCTAGCACAAATGCTAATTAAATGTATGTGAATGAACATATCAAAATTCATTAATTATAAGAGGTACTTGATTAACTACTAGGTAACAATCTAAATACAGGTAGTTCTCGAGCTAAAAAAAACCAGAAATCATAATTTTGTGAACCCTGTATAATATGGTTAAGCAGGAGCTAAAAAAAACAAGAAATTATAGTTTAGTGAAGAAAGTTACATTACGTGACATTGTTTCACAATCAATTATTTAAAAGTTGCCAACTTGCAATCCGTAAATTTATGAAAGGGATGTGTTACTCGAGTTGTAAGATTTTCGACATACGTGAAAACCTTTAAAGAATTAACCACGCAACTCGAAGACTACGCGCACACTTATATTAACTTTTGATATTTTTGACTGTGTATCATATACAATAAGTAGTTTCAATAAATATAATAAAATATGGCTTACTTGATCCAGGTTTCAGCCCTGCAACATTTACAGTTCTATAAACGGTAGGAGTCTGTAAATTAGAAATAAACATCAAGGCGTAAGTCATGAATTTATTTGCTGAAAAGATTGAATATCGTAATACTAACTTGAATATTTATAATGAATAATAGTGTTCTTAATGGTTGTGGGTAATTTCTGCTATTTTGATTTAACAGCTTGATACTGTGAATTAGCTACAGATTAATGATTATTTTGTAAATTACAGTGAAATGATTATTATATATTTTATGGTATATTAACGAACCCCTGATGCTGAGTCTGGTGTCCCTGGTACTTTAAATAAAGTCTTGAAGCCAGGAGACAGCTGAATTTGAGTTGGAGATGGCTTCGTATTTTGACTGTGGACGACTTTCACCATTTGTGGTTGTCCTGAAAGAATTCAATATTCTGCTTTAACTTAGGTTAGAAAATGTTCTATTTCAATGTGTTTGCAAGAATGGTGAAATCAGATTTTCTTCTAATTTTATAGCTTTGAATAAAATTCAGTGTAAATATATACTTTGTGAAAGATACCATTTTTAGTTGTATATCGATGGTCCAGACAGATGAAACAGCATGTTTTGGAATATAAAATACTACACATGCCAATCGAGAATTGAGTGAATTAAAGCATCTGAAACAGTTTTTATACACTGTATATAAAGTTAATTGGGATTGTTACAAGAAATATAAGTATTTCTTTTAGTATAGCATATTATAAACAAATAAGCTTTCACGTGATTTTGGAAATATCTTATAATGGAATTACAGCAGTAATTTCAGAGTTTTTCTTTGTGGTAAGATTAAATGCCCATTACTCAAATCTCTCTATAATAATCTAGTAATTTCTTTTAAACCAGAATTATTTACAAAGTTCACATATATTTATTAACTAACTCTACAAATTCTCATGGACATTTAAACTGTGATAAAAATGAAGATAAAAGCAGCCAGCATTCTGTGTAAAAGGGGTAATATATTTCAGGTCCATTTCCCACAAAGGAATGTAAAAAAAACTGTTGCAATAATTTGGAATACAGCATATAATTAGGGTGTGGGATTCGCAGTTAAAAATTCGTGATGTACACCGTATAAAAATGAAGTGCTGAATATTTGAAGGTTATATATTTAAAATAAATAAACTAAAACATCATCATGAACAACAAATATAACGTACAATCTGGATGAGTTTACTATCAAACGTTAAGTATTTATTGAATAGTTTGGATAAATAATAGCTGCTACAAAAACCGCCAAAACGGGCTGGGCAATGGAATCCATTTCAAATCGAGTATCCGATAAATTCGTTATCTGCGACACATTTGCAATAGTTTAACAAAACATTTTTTAATTTAAAAGCAGAACAATTCTTTCATGAATAATATATAAATTAAAGTTTTTTTTAAGGTTTTGGCGTAGATTAAGAATATTATAATCAAGCTTATGATAACATGTTTACATTCTGTTCCATTATTTAAGACTACGATTCAAAGAAACGCCTATAGCAGACAGCTCGAAAGTAATATGGCACCAAAAACTACTCGACATGAATCACAAATCATTCAGGAGTAAGACCAATTCAAATCACCGTGAAAAATGACAGAGGAATTGTAGAAAATCGTTAAGAATCAACGGTAAACCAAATTGTGAAACTGTACCGTGGCATCATGTTTGGCTACTCACCGTGGGCATCACGAATAAGGAAGTTCATCGCATTGTTCTTCTGGGACATTTTCGTTGTTCTAAGATTGAAATGAAAGGCTAAGAATTGTATAAATCTACTGCGGGTCGTGATGATAAGCCGTGAAAATGTTTATTAGTATTTTGACTTTGGTGTTTGGTCAAAATGGCGACTTCATACGAATACATTTTTGTATAGAAAAGGCATAATTTAACGATGACCCAAAAACATTTAATCACCCGATCAAACCAACATTCTGCAGTCACTTTCAATACCATAAAATAATTGCGACCCAAGAAAAATCACCATTACGAGAATGAAAACCCTAACCAGTACGCGCAAATCACAACCAGAAAACGAGCTTGGCGGCGGGCACAAGATTAACCAGCTGATTGGGTGACGCTACTCACGTGGTACAGGAAGATCCCCACCGTGCCGAGTTTCCGGAAAAGGCGCGAAAGCTTTCACTGCCATCTGTTATAATGATGCTCGAACTTTAAATGTTCGTGAATGTCATATTATATTACTGTAGCGATGACTCTACAAATCGAAAACTTTTATGAATACCTACCATTTCTTTACTTTTTAAAGTAAATAGAATTGCAAATATTTTATCCAATTATTTACAGTACAATAGATGATAATGCACCTACCACATTTCAGAGAGTTTAAATAGATCCGGAAAGCTTATTTTTATAAAATCACCATAGTTTTGAAATAAAAGAAAATTAATAAAAAATATCACTTGAAAATAATTAAAAAAATTTTGCAAAATGAGGACTAATGAACTGAGCAGGACATTTTTTTTTTTACGTCATTGTGTATGACATTTGGTATAATATCGTACATAAATGAACGCCATTCGCTGTCAAATTTGACAGTTCGAGCGAGGTTATATTTTTGTTACGATTCAAAGTGAAAGTATACACATGTGAATATGAGTGGGGCGAGTGTGAGATAATATACTACATAATTATTGTGGTGCAAATGAATTATCTATTACAATTGTCAAGAATATGGATTCAATGAATATTTGGAGATGCTATTGGCCAATGATAATTATCGTGATTACATTTTATTCACTCATTTCATTAGTGCTACCATTGAATTTAACTTCAATTAATTTACCGGAGATACACTTGCCTTACTATTTTAATAAATTTCCCGAGATAGCAAAGCAGTGTTTACTTGATGACAATTGCCTTTACAAACAATATTTGAATACAAATAAATGCTGGGGATATGAAGCCAACTGTGATTTAGACAATGCTTATTCGAAGCCAATATGTCCTGGAGATCACAAAGGGTGGGTGAAAGATAAAGATGCACAATTGAAAACTTTTTATACCCAAGGAGATTTTGGTAAGTCTTTGTATGCTACACTATGTCTAAATCCCAACTTAGCCGATTTTATTAAGTTAGTCTCAGAAGCTTCACAAAAAACTTGATTTAGTTTGTAGCAAGTTGGCAGCGCTATTCACACATCGCTTGCATAGTTTGACATTTCAATGTTTATTGTCAATGCAGCATTTCATTTCTTCGAAACAACACTGACGCTAGTTTTTAAAATTTTTAAATTCGTTCAAGATTTTCCTCCAAAGTAGTAATGCGGTATGAATATTTGTTATTTTTTTGAAGTGGTTAACATTATTTTTTTACTATTTCTAGGCTATATTCGTGAACAGCTTTCGGAAATGATGGTGATGTGTGAACCATTATTCCTGGATGACTCTTCTTTAGAATGCTCCAAATACCTCAGGTATAATTAACAAATTTAAGAAAAAAAAAATATTACATAAATTTTATACAGGTCGAATACTAATACATTTGTTGGCATTAAAATAACAACAATCTATTACAATTTTTCTACCAGGTTTTGTAGGGGGCGAAACATAATGGTCAACTTTACAGATTTGATTAGAAGAGAAGACAATCTTCGATATAAAATGGATATTTTAAATCCTGGGCAAATCGGTAATATTTTAATGTAATCTGGTAAAAATAAAGGAAAACGTCCGCAACTTCGGAAATATGTCTGAAGTTAGCAGCACAAAACACTTGCACACACTAATACACTTACATATTCTGGCGTAAAACGTAGCGCAGGGGTATTCA
>JAGVSQ010013987.1:0-10826 GCA_022683975.1 Rhyacophila evoluta
ACAGTGATCTCACATATGGAAGTTTACCAGTTTTAAATAATTCAGAACTTACTATAATAGTATTTTTGATAAAGAATGTTTTATGCCATACTGAAATTTACTGGAGTACTCGGTGGCGCAAAATAAAGTTTTTCATGTATGGATGAGTAAATTACGTTGACCGAAAAAGATTTTGTAGAATCACGAAAACGTCACTCCAAAACGTCACCAAAGCACTTGTTGGTTACTATGGAAACAGTCGCGTGGACATATTATTATCTTGTCGTATGTACAACATCTGTAATGTAAAGAGTGTGTGCGCTGCATCTTGTTTTAATTTGAGATGACAATCAGTTTTCAAAACCAGGGAAAATATTTTTATTACTTTATTATTAGTATCTCACGGTGCACATAGTTTCTTTTAATATTAACATCCTTACAATATAACTTGTTACTAAATTCCATTGTACATATATTTTGTACTGAGCTTCTGCTGCTTTCAATATGAATATGCTTTTGGAAATGCCGTTTATATTAATAATTGTATTAAAATACATATTTCGAATTTTCCATGTTTAAAGAATCAAAAGCGATACATCATGATTAGAAATCAACAGTATATGAAATATCATGTGATATTATTATTATTGATAAACGAAAATAGTTTTAATTCACCAATTAATACATTTTTCATGAAAAATCTTCTTCAAGAATTTATGAAATCTACGGTTGGAAATGTACTATATATTATAATTAATGCATCTTCTTCATTGGTCACCTTAGTGGCCGAGTAATTCCGTTTGCTAATTTAAATTGCGGTGTTAGAGGGTATAGGTTCCAGCGGCTGTAATAAATCTAAAAAGAGCAATATTTGAATGCTCAAGTGACTGGTTCCAATCTCATGAAGAATTTTCTGTGAGCATAAGTCTACGTTTAATTTTAACTATTTTTAGAGTTGTATATACAATTTTAATATGAAGTGAAGATAATAAGTGTGTAATGTGAGATTTTCTTACATTTTAATAAATTATAATTTATTATTCTTATCCGTCGCTTAGTCTAGTCAATACAATAAAATCCATTTTAAATATTGAATTAAGAATAACACTACTTCCTTTTGTAACATCATCAATAATAAAGATAATGAAGAAATATCAATCTAAATCTTGCCCTTGAATAAAAAGTATCATTTATTGCCCTCCTAGTAAATATAAAATTTGGATATTCTCTACTGTAATAAAACCATCAACACTATTAATAAGGGATGATATGTGTGATTTTATCCCTGTCACAGCCAGGCTAGTTAGTCTCTCTCTGTTTAATTCATTATATTTTTTTATGAAACACATATATAAAAAAATACAAAAATTTCATTCGCACTACTTGAAAAATTGTTTTCTTAGTGTTTGTAAGTTTAACACATAATTTAGAATCGTCCCATACCATAAAACCTCAATCAACCACGTACTACAAAACTAATATATGCTCGAAAATTTTATTCCTGGTTACTACCTCTTTAATATTAAATAGCACCCATAATTGAGCCTGAAACTGATATATAATATTGAAATCAAGATTATTAAAATAAACTTCAAGAAGTCAAACTTTAATATCATCTAAAACAGAAATCAAAATGGTAAATATATATTTTTTTTATTGAATTTCTCTTTGGAATGTAAATCATTGTTTCCCTCTGCTTTAAAACAGTTTGTCACCTGACAATATTACTACGTAATTCCAATCTCAACAAGACACCAGAAAAACGGGTTTAGTCCACTCATAATAAGAATATTGTCCGAGCGACTCCAGAGATTATCTCTAGTGCTGGGAACGGATTCTTCTGATTTTATCGGAGCCCTCTGATAGCGATACGAGTTTTACAGATATTTGAAGGTTTATTTATTGGGAGCTTGAAACTACGCATATCTTTGTAGAAAGTAATAACAAAACGATCTATTACAGTATTACTATGCATGTCCGTTAGTTGTTGTCTAAGTAAAAATATTATGTCACATACCACTGTCTCCATACGTAAAATGTTTAAGTAAAAATAATATATTGCACGAATACTTTTAATTTTATTGATTTTTGACTTCAACACACTTGAATGCGTAGTAATCTAAGTTTTGTGTAATTTATATTTACCCCAGAACATTCTTGTCGAATAAATTAGATCGCTTCTCGATATTAGAGCTCTAGGATATACCTGATTAGGACCATATGTAAGGACGGGGCGTAGGATGGATGGCTCATTTATTAGTGTATTCGATATGAAATCAATATTATTTTTATATTATTGTGTAATTTTATGAAACAACACACTGTTGTCGTTGTCAACTGAAAAGACATAATTATGTTCACTGTATTTACTCATAGATATGTGAAGTTTGTGAACTTATACAATATAAAATATATATTCAGTTGTTTTCATTGGGAATTATTATCACCCATTTGGTACTCATTCTATGATCCTTCATTTAAATAAGTTATTAAAAATATTTTGACATCATTATGTCCGCGCTAAACTTATATACGTACTTAAAAATGGATTAATCAACATTTTGACTCACCAAGAACGAGCAGAATATTAAAAAGTTAAGTGAATCTTGAAAAATATTTTTATATTATATCTGTGTTTCTTTAGGATAACGAAGCTTACAATTCAACCAAGTGGATTAAATGAAACTATATCTAAAAACATAAATTAACAAATATATAATATTTTCGGCTGATGGTGCTTGATGGAAATCGATTTTAAATTCTAAATTATTTAAAACTGGTAAACTTCCATATGGACAAATATTATTTTTTATTTTGTTTTTTTTATGCAGTTACGAGAGTTGAATACGTAAGCTCCAATTCTAAGCGATTTGCAAGCGTACGTTTATACGATAAGTATTCCGCGCCAAATAACATGTACTGTATTATTAATTTAACATAATAGTTTTCATCAATGTCGTATGGCAGAGAGAAAAACAGTTTTTTTATTTCATTGGCAATTTCCAAAGTAGTGATGGCCATAATGATTGCCGAACATGGTTAAGAACGAGAAATTTAAAAGTGATTCATTATGTTTATAGGACTTATAAATACGCAAAGTATTTGTAAGCATATATCAAATTAAAAGGAGCTAGAATCTTCCCTGAAGTAGCCAAACACGATATTTACACCCTGTAGAAGTATAGATTTGAGTGTGAAAATAATTATAGTCGTTTGCGGTAAGAAAAACTGCAAGGTTCACTTCGAAGAATCTAAATTGGACGTAATGCAAAAAAATATGATTGTATTTGAATTACTCAATGTATAAAAATATACATGAAATTTTATTGATTTGTAATATAAATTGCGTCGAAAATATATTGCACATCTCTAATAAACTTGATGATCAGAAATAGTGCGATAATCTTCGTGAACCAGGTTTATATAAACACTTGTTCAGTAGAAAATAATTGCCCATTATACTCTGCGTACCTGCTTTTAATATTAAGTATTCCACAATATGTAGGAAACGTGTATGATAATTAAATACAACTGTACTTAATAAGAGGTAAATCAAATCCAAAAATTAATAATAATAGCACATAATATAAATGTGTTGACAAAAAATTGAGTAAAATTTTGTTACGAAAAGTTATTAAAAGTATGAAAGACCTTAGGTTCATATTTTAAATTATTTTCACTTTGAATATTGACAATATTAACAAGGAACTATCCGTTGCTGAAGTGACCATGCTTGCCAAGTTAGCCACTGTGGCTAAAAAATGTACACTAGAACATATTGGGTATTTATTTTCAAAACATATCAATTTGGTCCATTGCTATCTCTTTAAGGGAATATTCTTCAATACATTTTCTTTAAGAAATCCTTAAGAAAAAGAATCTAGCATTTATACAGATAGTTTATACCAAAAAACTAACTGATATAACAATCATGATATATATTAATTACATGATCATCAATAATAAACAAACAACTTGATAATTTAATCCACTTAAATTTCGTGAAAATAATGACGTCCATGGTAAATATAATTGGATACATACATATTCAAAACAGAGCCCTGATATAATATTATGGATTGTTATTTGAAATGTAATTGATGTATTAAAAAAAGGAAGGTTGCTTTAAAAGACTCTTTGTTTATATATTGATAAACACATACAAAATATATTTTAAAGATATATAAAAAAATCAATAGAAGTAAAATTAAAAGCTGCTTAATATAAAAATACAATTTCCCATAAGCTGTGTATCACTTTACCGTACATATTTAACTAGTAGACTTTATCATTTAATAGAATGTGATATAGACAATATTAGGTGGATGTGTTACGACTTGATTACATCGGAGAGAGAACTTAACGAATAAAATGTTTTGTTGGCTTTTTTAATGACGAGAAAGCTGGTTTTTTACGAGAGAGATGGTATGAAAGATTTGACAATAACAATCAATGCATATAATTACATTTGTTATCTGTGTTGTTAAAGTAATAGAAATTAATTAATAAAACTTGTTACACAGCAGGCAAGATGCTTAAATTAATTAAACGTATTTTTGTATAACGTGTTTACAATACATGAAAGTCATATTAATACATACGTATATAAAAATCAAAGCATAAAACTATTTCCGTATTGCTTTAGTAAAACTTTAAAATAAGTTTTTTCTTTAATTTACATACCAGAAGGAGACTACAGTAAGTATATTGTATGGATGGATTGAGTGATTGACTGATAAATGAATAATTCTCCAATTTTTGTTTGTGTTCAATTTGGTACGGCCACAGCTTTAAATCGTACAGCTTAATAAGGACTTTTAAATATTAAAATATTCTAGACACCCACATTGTGATAAATAAGTGGTCGATAATGAGAAACAATTTATCAATATAAATCTTTGCATTATGGATATTTATATGTACCATATTCAGAGTGGACACAGTTAAAAAATATTTATTCAAGCCCCATAAAAATGCATACTTAATTTGAAATATTGGCAAATGCGTAAATTAATGTTCTTCATCGATTAAAAAAAAAGGTTGTTGGGGTTGCAAAGAAAAAAATCATAAGACAATAGGCGAGAAAACGTGCTAAGCATGTCAAATGTATGGTGGTCATTTCTGTATGACCTTGACGAAAAATATTTTTATGTATGTTCCATGCAATTCAATGCATTTTTCTCCCTCCCGTCTACTTTGTATCCATATCTGCCTTGTGCACGAATACTATGACATAACTAATGTAGTTTCATTAATTCCTGGACGCGAGGTTTTCTCTGGGTATGTGCTCAAAGTTTAGCCTTGTGTGGTCAAATGTTATGGAATTACTTGTCACATTATAATACCATAATTATTCGTATATGGCTTCATGTCCAATTATATTTTAGTATAGATCCATATATACACAGTCAAATCAATATACGACACTCAAATATGACGAAATATATCTGCACACATCGACAAAGGATACGACACTCCTAATGGTGATTGACAATCGTATGCTTTTTTGTCAAGTTTCCACATTATAAATGAGTGCGTGTGTTTTGAAATGTCTTGGAATTCTATTGAATGTAATAAAATCAATGGTTGCGAAACTGTTTGCTCGAAAAGTACGCGGATTAACAGTCAGAGGAAACGCTGCAAGCAGAGAGGGCAGGGAGTGCCACACGAGCCCATAATAATCATTTATGGACGCTAGTTTTTATTGTTAATTAACAGAATTCGCGCGTACAAGGAAAGAATTGCAACAACTTTGGTGATATTTTTTTTTACTTAACAAGCAATATTTAACATGGCACAGTTACTATACAACTTAAAATACATTTAACGTAACTAATTATTGTAAAAATTTGTAAATAAAAAGCGTTCTTTTAATTATATTATTTTAGTAATACAATAAGCTTAATCTACTTCGACCTATGTATGAATATATGTAATATGATATACAATACAAAAGTTAATTGTTGAAAGTGTCCAGTGTAGCTTATTTATTGAACAGCTTAATTTAGCTTAATTTGTTTTATTTTACTGTATATCTACAATATACACCTTATTACAGTGAATAAAAAAAAGTGCTTATGATTTTTTTGTGAATCGTGAAGTGTACTTGAGTAAAAATTAGCACGATTAAATGTATGGGTATCAAAGTACACATTTCAATTTGTTTATTTTAAGGCTACATCAATAAAAACTAGGTTAAGAAAGTATAAGATATTCTCACTATAAACTATTAAAAGCTGAGTTATATTATATAAATATGAAATTTCATGATTTTTGTTAGATATGACCAAAACATTACAACAATATCGACTGTGGAAAGGTTAAAGAACGAAGCCCTCAGTTTTTACAAAATAACTTTTTTTCAATAATCATAATGGATAGAACTAATTACACATTCTATCAAAAGTATGTAAGCTGGAAATGGTAAATTAGTGTCTAAATTAAACTTTTAAGTTTGAAAGAAGTATGTATGGCCTGAATTTGCAATCAGTAAAAAGGCTTCCAGTGCATAAACCTTATTGGTTTTTCTTGAATAAGTTGTATTCAATATAAATTGCGTAAATAAAATACTAGTTTTAATTTTAATACATTCTAAGGTCTAAATATTTAAAAAAAATACTTTTGGCTCATTATCTATTATATAAATTGAGGTTTTGTGGGCCTCCTGAAAAATGTCTTCTGTGTGGGTTACATCTTTTTTCCTTTCCACTGTCTAACATATAATTTGAACAAAAAAACCAGTACTTTTGTAGTGGAGCATGTCGTTACATTGCTCCGATAACTATTCTGTATGTACCATATTATGATAATCAGAAAACGGCACACGAGGTTAAAACAGGTCATGAAACAAATTTATTATTTAATGGGGCCATGAAATCGGAATAAAAAAATCATAAGAATTCATAAGCAAACACGGTATTCACTCTACCGTGGATAATACAGAAGAAATAACGGATTATTAATATTACCCATCCGATATTAATACAAATAATTGGTGTGAATTACGATAACAATCGACATGATGTTACAGTAATATATATTTTTTAATTCAGTTTGAATTTGGCACCAGAGCCTTTAGTACGTATTATTTCTAATTAAATAAATTAAGTAAACTTTGAATAAAATTTAAATGAGTTTCTTTTTATGTCCTAACGACAAGTGTTTATTTTAATAGTGTGCAAATCAGTGCCGTGGAAAATGCAGCAGCGGCGTACAAACGAGATCAAACGCCCAATAAGTCGTTGTTTCAAAAGATGCATTGATCCCACTAAGTGCACAATGTAACGCCGTAATTGGTGGCGATCTGTGTAAACCATTGCTGTAACCGAGCACAGTGGTGGCGAAGCAACAATTAGATTCAATCATTTATTTATATGTTCGCATTTACAATTACAATTGCAATTACAGCATATGAAACAGCGACACACAATTTCACGCTTAACTGCACGCTTAAAAAATTTCAAATCCGTCATATGGATCGTTGCGTCTGCCTAAGTATTTTCTCTTTTATTATTAGTCAACTTCATATACGTGAAATATTTAAATATGAACGCTGATATGATATAAGTTGCAAATCCATATCAAGTTTCATAACTGAAACCAATTATCACCAAACTAGCTATCGATGGTATCGATGTTATCTTTGAAGTTTAACGCGCTTTAGCCTAATTAACGTGTTTGGCATATTATTTAATAACACCTTTATCTACGTAACTACCACTTTAAAAAGTTGTAAAAATGACTAATAATATATATTTACGATTTAATAGCGACGATTAGACGTCGTGCTTTACCTCTAATGCTTATAATCGTTCTTAATTATATATTTTTAAATACTCTATAAATAATTCATTAATGTAATCAGCTTTATATACAGTTGTATTCAGTATTATCTGATATAACGCATGAGTGTAAAACATCGACATACAATATTAAAAATTAACTACTTATATAATTTCAAAATAAAGTATTGTATACCAAGGGTGGTAAATACAATATAAATGATTTGCCAAAAAGAGATCTATAATCCTAATCGACTTGCTTTATAATCTTAAAGAAAAACATGTATACATTTTGAATGCTATGATGTTTTTGAATATTTAAAATCCTAGCGAGAAATCGATCACAAATAAACATTTATTGTTATTTTTGATACAAAAACCTTTTTTTTTATTCATTGTGCATACTATTTTTTAAAAAGCCAGAGATTTATTGATAGAATTGATATTATTATTTTTAAGCGAGATGTAAGGAATAATAAATTTATCTATTTAACAGTGATTGAGCCGTTGAGTTACAAAAAGTACTTTGGGTCCTTGTAATTCAAGGTTTCAGAATACTTTTTGCAACTCGACGAAGCAAATATAATATTGTATTAAACGAAAACAGTTGAAGTTATATGGATTGTTTCTATAGTTAAGCATTGGCCATATAAAAGTATAAATCCATTATGGTTAAATTATAGTGAGGGCGTTACTTTTTTGATGATTTCATTCTTGTGTATTGATCAAATTAGACTTTTAGGTATCCGATAAAAAAAAAATCTCTATTTTAGTAAATGTGTACTTATTTCTTTTACCATTAAATTTTGAATTATTTTTTAGTTAAAAGTGTGTACGCCAATGTGGGCGGCAAAAAAAAAATAGACACCTTTGTACGGCGCACAATTTAAAATGAACTTATTTTGTAGAACAGCGGCGGTTATTGGCAAACTATATGTTAGGTTAGGTTATGTGTCAACCGCACTTGTGCCGCGTGGCCGTACTTGCGGATCGCATTACATTCATCACCGTAAAACTGCAATTATCGCCAATTATGGCCATTATACGATAACCGCGTATTTAACATTCTTCACTTATCTAAACAAACAGTAAACTTACGATTGATAAATAAGAGATGACGTGATATAGATGTATTAGAAACTTTATAAGCCACTATATTTTCTTTTTCTCTCTTTAATTGTCATACTATGCCAGTAGAGATCACAAAATTTTTAAAACTACTATTTTATATTTATTATTATTCATAACCCTAGAAATTCATCGCAGGTCAATATTACGATAAATGTATTTTCAAGTAAATATGAATACGTTTTATTGGTTCTTTAGTTAATTTTTTTCGTACTAATCCGTTTGTAGACTGTCGAACCATGGCTTACAGTTTTGAATCCCGTAGCTCTATAAAAATGCGTGCAATTATGCATATATATTATATATATGGATAGGTTCAAAGCCATACATGGCTTATAATTAATCGCCATTATAATTTGTCTTTCTATGAGAGTTGATTAAAAATTTCCCACCAACCTTACCGTTTTTTTGTAACCAAAAGGATAATAAAAAATATTTTAAATATTATAGAATAAATAACTAAGTTTAAAAAAACCTGATGTAAAAATATACCATTTTAAAAATGCGTACTAAATATTGAAACATAGAACAGCCAATAAATTTACAGATAAATAAAACTTTTCTAAAGTGTATCGATATTCTAATAAATATTTTTTTTTCCAATGCAACTGTCTGCACACCTGAAGAGAATTCCCTACGGAGATAAAATTTATGCGTATTGGGTGAAAATGCCTATGTATGAAGGTATACCCATTATTTGTTTTAAATTTTCCATGTTTTTACTACAAAGTAACTATAACATTATAAAAGATCTTTTAAAATGTTTTTTTAAAGATATTTTTATATCTTGAAAAATAAATATTTTGTAATAGAGACAAAATTTATAAAAACATTACTTTTGACCAAATATTTAGACATCCAAATGTTTTTTTCACTAGTTTTGTTATAACTTTTAAACAGAAAACTGTCAAATGGCGGAAATAAAACATTAAAAAATAACTTCCAACAAATCAATGTATCCTCTCAAGTGTACAGCTGTTGTCACACTGATTCATTAAGCACACTACTTGCCAAATCTAATGGCCAAAAAGCTTACCTTAAACTTGAACTTACTCAAGTTTAAAGTGAGCTTTATTAACTCTGCGTGATAATATTGTTTTGACGATACGATTAACGTCCAGTATGAGTAAATAGATTTATTTAATAAATATTACTGAAACAACTACAGCAATGGCAGTATTTACAACAGACTCATTTTAAATAAACAAAATAATATCTTCCAGTGGTCACCAAAGGGGGTCCTTCGAGCAAATAATGGGGAGCAAGCAAGGTGCAAAGTTATTTGCTACCTGAATAGCCTACACGACGGGGCTTAATTGGATCTCGACTGGGGAGTAATGGTCTTATGCTAATAGGGCGTGATATATGTTGAATTAAATGTAAAGTAATAAGGAGAAATAATTATGGATAAAGCTTGTTCACTTAGCAATACGATCGTATTGTAGTCTCGAGGTGACAATTTGGGACATAAAGAAACAATATATAAGGCTTAGAACAAGTCTTTATAACAAAATGCTTATATTGTATAATTTATCGTATGGTAACCAATATTACAGATAATAGTAGATGTGCCTTTCTACGATAATATCGACATCTTGAAACTACGTGTACATACGTTTTAGATTTTTTTAAATATTTTCTGAAAGCCACATTTTGGTGTACCAAATTCCAAATGTTCAAAATTTTGGTAATTATAGAATGCATTGATTATTGATAAAAATCTGAAAACTTTATCGAGAACATGTTTAATTTTTTAGTATTTTTTAATGCAGTAGAAAAAAATTAAATAATAACTAATTTACGATTTGTCTCCCCGGTAGCTTTGTTGGTAGCGTGCGTGCCTAACGATCCGGGGAATGCGGGTTCGAATCTCCATCTGTGTCGGATTTTTAAAAATCCAAAAATGCAGGACTGGTTGCCTACTAGGTTGAGTAATTG
>JAGVSQ010013988.1:0-10825 GCA_022683975.1 Rhyacophila evoluta
TGTTACGCACTATGCCTCGCGGATATATACGTCATAAGCACTAAAGAGGTTAAGCAACCAATATGGATTTTGTTTATGATATTTGATGCTGTATTTTTATGATTATATTGATAAATTTACGACTATATTTGTTAATTTACATTGATAATGTGTCTTTGTTTATTCATAGTATGCATAGTAGTATCATCAAAATCATGTTTTAACTGTAATAGTTCATTCTCACGTGTCGAATGCTATAGTTAAAAAATACGACAAAAATCGAGGTACATAATATGCAAATAATGGAGTGTAGTATTTTAAAATTTACCATATTTTAGAAAACCAGAGTATATAAAAATGCGTTCGATAAATTGTGACAACCCTATTAAAAAATATTTGACCTACAGTCACTCACTTAGTAAAATTAAGCTAGCATAGAAAAGGTTAATTATTTTTTTTTACCATTTGCCATAAGAATCTAAAACTATTGGTAAGATATTGAAAGTTTTGCATGAGAATTTATTATCAGTCGACACCTTAAGCTTTAAATATTTTCAAAATAAATACGCAAATACAAGATATAAGCCCACGACCTGTATCGAAGAGTATGTGCTTTCATCTTAGCTATAGAAACACGATTTGAGCTTACAATACATTTGTACGTAAAGCTCGCACGTAACAATTTTAACTTTTTTAATATTTATCCGGATATACTTAAATTGTTCTTTGCTTAAAATTCTATTGTCCATTATTAAATATCGACAGTCTACAATGAAAGGTTTGCTCTTTCTCTATCACACTATTTCATTTAATTTAAATATATTTCAAATAAAAATCATTTAACTGGGGATATTAAGAGGAAATAACCAAAAATATACCACAATGGAATACTTGATAAATTTCAATATTCACCAGTGATTAATATTACGCTGCAGGAAATATTTTTCTGAACACGTTATGAATAAGGAAATTGAAAATATGTTTTAACACTTTAAATCCCATATTAAATTTTCAGCACATTTTCCTGCCTCATTTCTGTATTTCACATTTTATTAATATCGTAAAAATTGCACTAAATAAATATATATTAATGCATGAATAAGAAATTTTACTTATCTATGAATGGCTTAAAATAAAATAGCCATACTTATTGAGTATGCAATAAAATAGAAGTAAATTTAATATCCCGTTCATCGGTTCTTTCTAGCACTATTTTAACAAGTAGTAAACTACTTCCAAGTGTGTATTTTAAACAGATTTTATTGTAGTAACAAAAATGACGACCGCCTATTGTCAATCTATAATTCTCATCGTGCTGATTAAATGAACAAAAATAAATTATTTCTACATTTTATTAATTTTAAAACTATCATGATATCTAGTCATTTAGCTTTCATGACTTTGTTTAATATTTTTAACAAATCTTACAGACGTTTCTCACATTAAAAATCCAATTAGTAGATTCTTGCAATTGACCTCTCTCATTTAATAATATTTACCACATTTATATAGTTTATTAATATTTGACTGTAAATTCTAAATTATTAAAAACTGGTAAACTTTCATATGTGAGTTTATCAGTTTAAAAAAAATAGAATTTAAAATCAATTTTCATCAAGCACGACCAGTCAAAAATATTAATTAATTAAATATTTGATTGGGCTATTTTCTCATTTTCAACCAAAAAATTACTAAAATCCAACATATTTTAATTTCGACACTTCTTATAAATTGTAAATTTGAAGTACAAGAATTTTCACTATATTTTAAGTTTCTCTCATTACATTCAGTCTAAAGATTCTGAATTGTAAAATTCGGAAATACGAATCTATTTCATTATTTAGAGTATGATTCTCAATTTTAATTTTGCATAATTGTTTTTTTTTTATATACCACACTTCCAAATTGGAGCATATGGATCTACACACTGTGAAGATATCCACTCCGAGAGTGGAGTTTATTGACATCCGCCTTATGAAGACGTACTAACAGATTATTTTTCACAAGAATTGTTTGTCAGACAATTGCTCAACCCAATGGGCATCCAGTCCTGCATTTTCAGATTTTTAAAATCCAACAGATGGGGATTCAAACCCGCATTCCCCGGATTGCTAGCTGCGCACGCTATCAACTACGCTAACCGAGGAGACAAATTGTATAGGATTTTTAATCTTAACTATTTAAAATTTATAAATTTGGCTGTATTTTGCAATACTTAGGAGGATGCAATACGATTGGCGGGTAACAGAGATTGCTGGAGGCGCCACGTGGCAGCCATATGCTTCGTATAGGGAGCGGATGTGGAAGAAGAAGAAGACGTATTATTCAAACCAGAACCTAATTCATGGTTCCTCATATCATACCAAAACAAATATTTCAAGTTCGCTTGTCTATGAAAGTTTATATATTATACGCAGTATTTAGTTTTATACGTCGCTTAAATCATACATAAATTATATAACAAAGCTCTTTGTTTACCCCTTGAAACTACTCTACATAAAAAAATCAGTGAATGATAGCCTTGAAGGTTCTAATTATATCATAAATCAAATTTTTACCTGCTTTATTACATAATTTGACTATACGACAAAATTTGTCAAGCGATTTTATTGTTTTCACTTATATTTTTTATTCTGTTGGGTGATATTTTATAATTTATATTTTTTTCCTGTCAAATTTGACAAGTTTACACAAATCTCATATCTTTCAGCCAAATTCACATAAAATAATATTTCAAAAATAATATGACATAATTTCAGTCACTGTATTATTTAAAAAAACTTTGAAATCTGAAGGTTTTCAGAAACACGATTGTGTATATTTTTTTATTTATATTTTTTTGCTGCTAAAATGGGAGGATTAAAATGCCAGTGGCAAATCTGAGCTTTTCGGCCACGTATATTAATTGGATGTATATAAAAAAAAACAATGCCTTATATATCGCTGTTGTTGCGTATAACATAAACCTTAATTTGAAACTGGCAATGCGCTTAATCTAGTTATATATTTACAAGTAAAAATATTACAAAAAAATTCCTGCGTAAAAAAATATACAACAATTCTATCAATAACAAAGCTATTTTATCAACAAAACTTTTACATATATTGTGATATTAAAAATGAATCTATATCAAATTAATCCGATAAAAACCATTGTGAAATCAGTAGTAGAAAAAAGTTTGCTCCGAAGGATGTGGATCACGGCTTGAAGACATTTCAGATTATTTTCAAGAATTTGTTGTCATTAATTAATATTTTTGACTGATGGTGCTTGATGGAAATTGATTTTAAATTCTAAATTATTTAAAACTGGTAAACTTCTATACGTGAGAATTGGTTGTCATATAATTATTATTGCTATATGTAATAGACATACGGTTCTGCAGTTTTAGGTTTTTATCCAACATATATGGTATCGAATCTATATATTTTAGATGTGAGGCGCGCACGATAGCCACTTTGCTATCGGGGAAAAAAAACAGTGGAATCTTAGATGATATTTCACTCAAAAACTAAATTATCCTATTGACGATAATATATCAAGTGTTACATACATTATTCATTGGCTTTAAATGTTATAAAATAATAGTATTTTTCATTTAATAAATATTTATCATAAACACGGATAGTATTTTGTAAAATATTATGACGTAGATATAATCATTTCATTTAAATACTGTTGTAAATTTTATCGAGCATTTAATAATAAACCATTTTTTTACTTACCATATTCGCTCCCAAAGTAAAGCATATGGATCTATACGGTGTAAAAATATGCACTCTAAAAGTATAGTTCATTAATCTCCGTAATGTGGAGACGTCTTTCCAGATTTTTTTCACAAGAATTGTTTGTCAGACTATTGCTCAACACAGTGATAATAATTTTTGGATTTTTTTAAATTGGAGAGATTTGTGTATATAACCCACACCCGGATTACTAGCCGCGCACGCTAACCTCTACGCTACTGGGTAGACAAATATGAATATATACATGACATTTAATGTACACATCTACAAAACATTACTGTATTGTTGTATATTATCCGTACCTAATAAAATTTCAATACAACTAATTTATTAAATTTGAGAATAGTTATTTGCAACGGTTTCAGTAAGATTCTTCGTTTAAAGTGAGAAGGTATATAATGTATCATGTTGCTATTTAGCACCACAAAAGTAAAGCTGCGGCAATATACATGACTTGATCAAGTTTTGCGGATGCCTGAGAAGAGGTCCAGTCTGACTTACATATACTTTAAGCCTGTCGAATTTTTCGATACCTTATTGAGCCAGAAAATATTGTCTACGTGATGTATTTGGTGGAGAATGTGAGAACGCTGGCAGAAATTTACGAAAGCATTATCTGACATCCAAGTGTTTCATATTATATTACTAATTAATAGATATACAATTCAAAATCAGGTATAAATTAAATATATTTTAAACTAATCATGAAGCTTTTTTATGTATTTTTTTTATACACCATGTTCGCTCCCAAAGTCGAGCCACACAGTGTGAATAAATCCATTCCGAAAGTGGAGTATATGGATCTCCGACAATGTGAAGACGTCTTGACAGATTATTTTTCACGATAATCGTTTGTCAGACAATTACTCAGTTGCCAATGGGCATCCAGTCCTATATTTTGAGATTTTTTAATCCGACCAGATGGGGAATTGAGCCCGCATTCCCGGATTGCTGGGCGCGCACGCTATTTACTACGCTAACCGGGGAGATATATTTATATACCTGATAATATTTTGTTTAAGATTAGCGTTTTGTGTCCTTTTGATTATTATAAGTTATCATCGCTTTCATAATGTTGCATAAAAAAGAAAAACTGTAAGGTTATAATATGTACATGTAATTCAAAAATGATTATATAAAAAATGTTGTACAATTATTGTTCAAAACATTTTCTTTGGCAAGAATTCTATTGTGAATTTAATTACATCGAAGTGTACTTAGAGGTATGGTTTACACAATTTAAATAACATACCACAATAAGAAAACTTCGGCATTGTTCAGATTTTTGCGGATCATTTTCAACTAAGAATCATTAAAAGAAAAGAAAAAGTTTCCGAAATCACAAGCAAAAAAAGATTCGGTCTGGGAAAATTTCGACGCCTGAAAAAAGCTTCGACTGTAGGCACGGTAAGCTTTGACTTTACCGAAACCCATTTGCGTCAATATGTTTTCTTTTATTAGATATGACTGGCAGCTCTCATTGGGTTTGGAACTAAACTTTCTTAATACGAAAGCTCGGTTGCAGCCTCGGGGTGAATTTTATTTCCACAAAGACTCTTCCGAAAAGTTTTCCGACCAACTTGAAACCATTTTTCACGCTGCCTACAGTGTTTTTTCCCTCCGAGCTCTAAAGCGATTACGTAACATGTAAAAACACTTAAACGTTAAACGCACATTAAGGCAGCTAAAATATATTTGAATTAATGAATAACTTAAGATCGAGAAAGCAATATAACCACTAAATTTAAATTCAATTGAATTTTTTACTACCTCGATTATTATCCTGTTACCAATTTCTTTATAAAAAAAAACCTATTTAGAATCCACTTTTTACTTTCATGCATATTGAATGTTTTATATTGGATATAGAAAATAACGTATATAAACGGCTAATGGGTTTACCAATATATTCGACAATCGAAAATAAAAAAGTATCACTTGCGACTCAGCCATACACTTATTACTTTTACTTATTAATTATTTAAATACGTGAAAAGCTTTCTACATTTTATATGAAAAATAGAATAAGCAATGAGTACTTTTTACATAAGATTAATTAATGATGTTCACTAATTGTCGACTATAGAATGAAAAAGTATTATGATATTATTATTATAAAAATGTATTGCCTTCCTGGTAGCGTATGCACCCAGCAATCCGGGGAATGCCGGTTCGAATCCCCATCTGTGTCAATTTTTTTAAATCCGAATAATACAGGACTGGTTGCCCATTGGGTTGAGTGATTGTCTGAAAAACAATTCTTGTGAAAAAATAATTTGTCAAGATGTCTTTACATTGCGGAGATCCATATACTAATCTTTTAAGTGGATTTCTTCACATGTGTAGATCCATATGCTCCACATTGGGAGCGAATGTGGTGTAGAAAAAGTACAATACTGTATTAATGTGTAATGTTTCCCCGGGAGCGTAGAGACCAGCGTGTGTTCCCAGAAATCCAGGGAATGCGGGTTTGAGTCCCCATCTGTGTCGCATTTTAAAAATCATAAAAATACAGGACCGGTTGCCCATTGGGTGATGCAATTGTCTGACAAACAATTCTCGTGAGTAAAAATAATCTGGCAAGACGTCTTCGCATTGCGGAGACCCATATAATCCACTTTCAGAGTGGATCTTTTCACACTGAGTAGATCCATATGCTCCACGTAGAGAATAAGCATAGTATTGACAATTATAGTAAGATAATTTATTTAATTTTTGTGAAAACGAGTTTTTACTATAAACATTCGAAGACAGAACTTGCATACTGACGTTGTTCTCAACAAGTCAATTTATATGAAGCCAGAATTTTTTAGAATTGGTCGACCTTAGGCAGACATAAGGACGATTGTTTGTTTCATATCCATTTCTATTGACAGAGTGCGACAGTATTTTTTTACATTCAAATGTAACTAAAATAAGTTTACATTTTGAGTATTTATACAATTTACATAAAACTATACTCAATTAGCTCAGCGCTAACTTAAAAGTAATCAACTTTCCTTTACACGCTCATCACAAATAATACCATGCCATACAATTCAAATTACATCATACATTGCCTATTTTTTATTTTTACTTTTATATTTCATTGCTTTTATCGTGTATTTAATTCTCTCGATGTCGACGTATAACTATTTGATATGAATGTTTTATTCATTACCTTCACTTGAATAAATAAAATACCGTAAATCTGTGTAAGCAACTAAAAACTTATAAAAAATATTACAACTTTAAAAGCTTCTTTTAGAATATGCAAATACTTCATCAGAAAGCTCTATAAAAAGCGGCTGATAATATTTCAATACAAAAGACTTGTCTTTAACATATCGTAAGTTAATGTGGAATCGGGAGACCCATAAATACAACTGTACATACATAGCTTCGTTTCAACTGTAGAATTGGAATAAATTTAGGCTTTAAGTAGATCAATAGATGGAGACACTTTCTTTAAGTGGCTTAGTATTGTAATGCCGAAAAAAATATTAAATTTTATTGTTAAGCTATAAAACTATTTTGAGTATTTTTTTTTTCTGTTTAAAATTTGTATTTTAATGTTGGTACTTCAAACTATACGCATGTAGATTAGGAAACACATTAACATGAAATATTCTTTAATATTACACATATAGATAAAACTAAATGGAATACAAGTTTTAGGCATTCTATCAGTATCTTGACATATTTAAGTGCGTTTAAATTTAATACTAAATATTTCTTTCACCAGTAAACATTTAATTCCTACAAAATGAACAATTAAAGTTGATCTATACTTTTAGTGTATATGTGATGTTTTTGTAGTAGTTGAAAAAGTTTTCTAGATAAATTTATATTTTAAAACAGCAAAAGATTTAACGTATATTAATCAAAATAGTTTAATTAATCTCTAAAACTGCACACATAAATAATATCAAATAAAATAAATTTTCATATTTACATACATTATGAATGAATATTAACTTCATATATTTTCTTTGTTTCAGGTGCGTTCTTTGGATCATTAAAATCGTGAAAGTTCAACGTCCAGAATGTCTCCTACTGAAAAAATAAATTCCAAAAATTTATTTATGGTAAGTAGTATTGTATAAAAGATGATTAAATAAAAATTAGCTCAAGATGTGAGATAGCAAATCATTCAGATAGGTGATGAACCGTGTCAATGGAGCTGGTTGAATAAGTTACTTTGGATCCCTGAGAGAACCTTACCTTGACGCGTGCATGTATGTTTTCCAAGCCAATGGGATACCTTTTGATAGGTCACTTAATAATATATACAAGTGTATTCAATTGAGCTTTTTTATTTATTTTTAAAATATTTTAATATCACAAATTAACAGTTCCATACATTTACAACACATCATAAATATGATAACAACAAAAATATTGATAAAAGTATTTAAAACATATTAAAAAGAAAACACATGATATTATGACGATGAGGATATTATAAAAACAAATGAAAGAATAAAAACATTTTTTTTTTAAATACCAAAGGAAGAAAATAGTGTCTATCAAGTAATTTCATATTAAAATCCTATTCTAAAAATGTATACAATATAATTCATCTAATCTAAACTCCACAAATCTACATTGGTGGAAGACATTAAGTTATAAATCTATGCATAACTTGATAAGTCAAGAATATCATCTTGTGATTTATTATAAGTTCTTGTAAACACTTTGTGGTTGCCATATTTTTCACCGGGCTTGTTTTAAAAGAGAAGCAATTAATACCTCATACCCTGTAGGAGATAGTGAGTAACTGATACTTAATAATTCAAATATACTGATTTTAACGAATTTATAATTTAGATATTCCTTACCGAAGCCGTTATGATTTGAAAGATGCCATTATAAACTTAAAACATTAGCTAATATTAACAGAAATAATTATTTTGTATTAAATCTAAGATCGGTATTTGCGTGTGAATATTAGATCGCGTTAGTATGTTTGTAATGACAGTGTCGATCGCCCATTTGAATGATGTCATTACGTCTCATTTTGAGAGACTAAAAGCAATAATTTAGTGTGTCGAAGATATTTGTACTGGGATGTCGTTTATCTATTTTCACTATTTTTTTATTTATTGCACTTATTTTTGTTTAATACTATTTTGGATACAGGATAAAATAGTTTTTATAGTTTATTATACTAATTAACGTACAGATTTAACCCAATTTGAATATAAAACATACATTTTTTATTGGAAACTTGGGATACAGCATCTTAGCATTTGGTATAGTGAGGCGAGAATTAAATATAAAGAGAGCCGTATAAATAAAAACATTCTTGAAAATGAACCGATCGTTTATTACCCAAATTATTTGTTAACCATTTCAATCGTTAGCGTAGCTGTTAGCATGCGGGTTTGATTCCCCGCCTGTCGAATTTTAAAAATCTAAAAATCCAGAATTGGCTCATTGGGGTGAGCAATTGTCTAACAAACAATTCTCGTAAAAAATAATCTGTCGTCTTCAGTTTGGGAGCGAACATGATATAAAAAAGAAGTTTTGAGTAATTTAATTTAACAAATAGGTAAATATTTTTTTCACCATGTTCAATTCGAGAGTGGAAGATATGGATCTTCGTGTAAAGATACGTCTCAACAAAATCTTGCATCATCAGGTACGTAGTCATGCATCTCGAAGGCTTTTTGCGTGTAGCTGTGGTATTCGGATCTGCACCTCTTGCGAATGAAGAATTAAATACAATTAAATAATTTATCGCATTTTAAATATACACATTACATGAATATTATATCATTTATATAACGAACTATAATAAAATAGAAAAAATATTCAGTCTTGTAAGTTTAAAGGGCGGAGCTTTTGAGTTTGGGGCCTTAATCTAGCTTTCGGAGAACCAACGTATGAGTTGACTCAGTAATGATGCGTGTATTATAAATTCGTGTATCAAGTATGGAGCCAAAGTAAAATATCAGTCTGACACGTGATCCTTGTGCAATTATATACTAATGCCTTATTAAATTACGTAGACTTCGACTTGAAGCTACGTATTAGAAATTATACAGTTTGAAACTATGGTTAACTTAAGCTTTGCAAACAGATCTGGAATAATATAAAGGGAAATACCAGAAACTTAAAACGGAACGAACTGAAAATTGCGTTACCGTCAAATGCGAAACATTTTCGAAACGTTGCGGTAGATGCACCATTAGTGACATTGTCGGAGAGCAAATTACGTTCTCCAACAACATTGTTTTTCAGTTTGATTACCTAACCGGCGTTGCTCTCCCGTGAATTCTCGTGGAAAAATATTCCGTTTTCTCGACGAACAAAGTAAACACGAGATTTAGTTTTAGACAAGATGTGAAACGGAAGTGATTTTTATTCCGTGTAAACAGGAACCTTCCAGTCTCTGAACGGCTTTACTTATTTTCTTTACATCTCCATCTTTTTTCATTGTTCTTCTCATTTTAAGAGTTTATATATCATGGTCAACGACTTATCTTTATCACTACAGTTAGTATATATTGCTGTCAATTGCTAGCCACAAAAATAATCACTCGTTTATTCATTAATTTATTTTATCATTTTTTGTATACCAAGCATATAGATGTATATAGTGTGAAGATGTCCACCCCGAAAGAGGAATGTATGGATCTCCGTAATGTGAAGACGTCTTGCCACTTTATTGCGCGAATTGTTTGTCAGACAAATTACTCAACCCAATGGGCATCTAGTCTTGTATATTAGATGGGGAATCGAACCCGCATTCCCTGGATTGCTAGGCACACACTATCAACTACGCCACTGGGGCTATTTTAGAATAGATCACGTATTTTTTAAAATAATTTTCTGAAAAAAACTTTCGCTTTTTTTACTACCAAGCTAATATTTCAGAAAATCTATTGAACTATAAAAACTACAGATTAAACTAAAATTTTATCAGTCCTGTGCTATGCTCCGCAACGTACAAAATGTATCTTAACAGTTTGTTTTACGAAGGTTGATTATCTGTAAGTCTCTTAAACATTTAATATAAATATCAATTTAAAATTATAATGTTATTAATAAACGTATGTATAACAGGTTATTTTATAATTGATTAAATATTGTTATATTTCCTAATGATATTCAT
>JAGVSQ010013989.1:0-10825 GCA_022683975.1 Rhyacophila evoluta
TTAAAATCAATTTCCATCAAGCACCATCAGTCGAAAATATTAATTATTTTATAAAATAATTAAATACTATCGAGTGAAAACCGTGAGAGAAAAAAATATCATAGTTTTCCATGAAAATTGAATACAATCGATGTTTCCATGCATTTTATGCGATTATAACTATACATTATATATTTATTTCGAGTTTTTGTATTTTAATTTAATTTTTGAAAATGCGTGGCGTATGGAAGTGGTTAAGTGGTAAAATAAATTTAGTTTGAAATATCACTTTTATTATACAATTGGTAAATAGATTACAATAATTTCTTAGTATTTTTGGCTCTAAAATTGTCGGTTGATATATGAAATAAACTCTTACCGAATTACATACACTGTTTAATTGCTCCTGCCAATTGTTTGTTGAAAAGATGCGAAGGCCTATGTGACATGATATAAATGAATTATATCTTCTTCTTCATTTATATGAAGTTCTTCTTTTACTTGAAGATAGTTGTGCAAGCAACACACAGCTTAAACGACATCAACCATAGTCTCTACATTTACCATAATATGGAATGTACTCTCTAAAATAGCTTTCATTTTTAAGCAATTGCGGACGCAGAACACTGAATTCTCCTTCTTTTCTCAGTTTGTGTTAATCAAATGCACCCAGTGCTTTTATTTTGTCCACAAAAGCTAAGCTTCGTCTTGATAAGCTGTTGAGCAACATGTTATATAAAAATAGAACACATGTTTGCTGACTGCCACCTGTGTGCTATTGGACTTGCATTGAACGCTGCCGATCAACGGTCAGTTGAAGGCACAGCACTTAATCGCTCTCAACTTGATGATTGCCCAAATAATTTAGATAATATGTACACAATAGTTTTCCATTATTGACCATGTTTATCAGGAGCAATATGCGTGTAGCAAATAGAAAATTAAAAACACCACACTGGCAGTTTGCCACTAAAATTATTATTCTACCTTTTGCAGACAATTAAAATATCAATTTATCACTAGCGTACACAAAAACCAGCGCAAAGACGGATGTCCTACGAATAGATTTGTATAGTAATAGCACGAATGAACTCAACGTCAAAAAATATGTTAAAATGGTTTAATAAATAATTTACCATATATTCTCATACCTGATTTATTGTGTATATAAAGCCACGCGTATTAGCTCTAATGCATTAATTTAGTCAGACAAAATTAGATACATTGTTGTTGGTGTCAGCGACAAATGTTTTTTTTTTGTTAATTTGTAATATTATACCGACATTTACAAAATCACAACAATATGTCATTAACGTAATGCACAGCCGTTCACCAATTAGTGGTGTGCAGCAATTGGGTACAGAATACTTGAAACCAGTACAGTACCAAATGTATGTACATATGTACTTAATTTGAAAAGTATTCGATAATAATGATTACTTATGAAGTTTAGAACCTTTGAAAGAGCTGGCTACTTTTTAGTATGAGTACTTTCTAAAGAATGGTTCCTTTTTATTAAATTTAAAATGTGTACCCTTAACATTTACTGTACCAAGCATAGAAAAATCACTATCCAATAATATTTTTTTAAAAGTTGAAGACGTAGACATATTAAAACAAAAATGGCTTTTTACATGTATGGAAAGCTTTATTATAGTCTTATTATAATTAAAAAATCATACTATTTTAAGAATTTGAGTATTTTTTTAGTGATTTTGATATTCCAAGTGATATTCCAATTTGATTTTTTTCTTCTTCTTCTTCTTCCATGTTTGCTCCCTAAGTGGAGCATATATACACTACGTGCCGCTTCCAAGAATCTCTGTCACCCGCCAGTATTCTTGCGCCTTGACCTATCATACCTGTCTCCCATAACTCCTTCCGAATATATTCTATAGATAGTATTTAGCGGCCTTCCGGGACGCCGACGACCGTTCGGCTTAAAGAATAAGCAGGTCTGGTTCAGAATTTCTTGTGGCATCCGCAATATGTGGCCGAGTCAGGTCCAGCGTCGCAGCTTCAATTTGTCAGTGATAAGTGGCTGCATAGTCAGTTAGTTCTCTTACCTTCTCATTTCGAACAAAATCATACCACCGTATGCCCAGAATCTGCCGCAGGCATCTGTTCTCATAGCCCAGAATACGGTTGTTTTGGGACTTTGTTGGGTGCCACGTTTCACAACCGTAGAGCAGCACTGATAGAATGCATGCATTGAAAAGGCGGCACTTGGTTTTTACCTTGTACAGCTTGGAGTCCCAGATATTTTGCATAGAATTAAAGGTTGCTCCAGCAATCCCTATTCGAATGGCGAGCTCATTTTGCGAAGTGCCATCTCCCGTGATAAGTATAAGTAGTAAGTAATAAGTATCTGAAACTGTCGACACTCTCGATGCTATGTCCATCGTTAGCCAGGGGATAATCAGAATCCGGACAGGCATGGTTGCACATAACGTTCGTCTTTTTCGGATTGATTTTATCTGAGATTTTTATTTGATGATTGAGCCTGTCGATTATTTCGTGAATAGCCTCAACGGAGTTTCCCAATATGACAGCATCATCTGCGTATTCGAGAGGTCGCATTGTTTTGCCGTATGAGTAACAGCTATTTCTTGGTCTGGTGGTATTGATTTTCGTAAAATAAAATCGAAGAGTAAGATTAATAATAACGGAGCAAGAACACATCCTTGTCTGACTCCGGTGGAGACACCGAACCATTATGTGACTGTATCGCTGATTCTAACCCAGCATTCGCTACCTTCGTGCAAAGATTTTGATGATCTTGGGAAGAATGCCGTATGCATTTAGTATCATCATTTAGGGAAGGGTGGTGCGGACTGTCGAATGCCTTCTCATAGTCCACAAAACAGCAGGCCAGGGGCTGTTCAACTTACGGCTTTATTGGAGAATGCAACGTAAGTTGTGAATGTGGTCCGCACAAGACAATACAACAGTATTGCGATACCAGTACTTGCATATTTAAAAAAATCTATTATATATCGATTAAAAAACATTTTTCATTTTATATTTGCTTCAATTCGCATCATTGGTTGCGAGGAGGGTTAATTTAATCTTTTCGTGCTTAAACATAAATTTCAAATATTGTCATTATTCAAAGGTAATTTGAGTAGGTGTGGTTATTCTGCTTACGTCTTACCTAGCTGAAACCATATGTGATAACTTTACTAATTTTATCTTAAGTGGGCACCAAAAAGTTCATTTATTTCTTATTTCCCTTACCCACACATGACCTAAAAATCTTAACATAAATATTTGTGTTTAAGGCTTTTTGAAGTGGAAGTTTTGACAAAAGTCCTTCTTCTAAATATTGTTCTTACAGGGGATCAACAAACAAACAAAAAGCGATTTCACTACAGAAATAATTTGAAATGTTGTAGAAACTGACCTTTCATTCCATTTTCGAATATTTGTCCCCAATTGCTCCAGGTTTATCCCCCTTTCTTTTTTGTGGCAATATAAGCTGACACTCCATATTTCATCCCTTGGGGGTAATTATTTTTAGATACGTATTTATGTATTTATATTTTTGATAGACATTCCTAACAGGCGCATACAAATAAAACAGCCTATAATGTACGATATATTTTGATTACTGAAAAAGCCGAAATAAAAACGATTTTGGAAATATCAGTCATGTACCTACCTGTTTAGGAAACTAGAGTTTCAAAAGGAATGCAAAAAAAAATACATCGAAAAGTTGATTTTTTATTGAACTATGTTTGATATAAAGCAACCCTAGAAACTAACCTATCTTTTACCAATAACAAATGACTGTCAATGTCGCGATACATTACGTTAGCTAGCGGGCGGTTGTTTTTCGATTCGTGTATAAATTAGGTTTTTATCAATATGTATAGTGAGAAAAAAAGAAAATTGCCTCCAAAAATGAAGGACATGTCCAGCGACGAACGTGAAACATTTTTAAGAAGAAGAAAAGAAGCCGAATCCAAAGCGTTGGCAGTCATACTTTCTCTACTAGAGTACGATGTAGCATCGGAAAAAGATTTCCTAAATGCTTTAGGTCAAATAAGTCAATCCCAGTACGAAGACGTAATAGAGGAAAGAGCTATCAGTAAATTGTGCGGGTATCCATTATGCCCTAAAAAACTGTCTTCGAATTTACCAAATCAAAGATATAAGATATCGTCCAGATGTAACAAAGTCTATGATATTACAGACAGGAAAAAGTTTTGTAGCAATGAGTGTTATAAAGCCTCGGATGTTATCAAAGCTCAAATCCAGACTACTCCTTTGTGGTATCGGGAAAAAGAGGACATTCCAGAATTTAAATTATTACCATTGACTTGTAAAGGAGTCCCCGGTCAGGAAATTGACTTATCCTTGATTGGAAAATTAGATGTACCCGAAAAAAAAGTAGACAACAGTTTTAAATCCTTTCTTGATTTTACAGAGGCGTCATTGACTGAAATTTCTGTCGAAAATGATAAATTAGAGCTGGAATCTGTTGAACTCACTAAACCCAATCAGGAACTGCAGAAAACTCAATCCGGTGCTGCGGCTAACACTTTAAACAATGAAAATCAGCCGAGCAATAGTTATAAGTCTGGTACCACTACAGCGATCATCAATACAAAAGAATCTTTTGTGAAAACTGAAGATAAGATTAAGAAAAAACCCAATAAAATATCCTGTTCCGTTGTAATGGGTGATGTTATTGAAAGAAAGGCTGAGAATAGAGTGGATCCATTTCTATCAGCGGGAGAAAGTTTGCAAGTGTCCCAAAAAAATAAAGAGTCAAAAGCCAAGGGACTAAATCAGGAAGTAAAGGGTACACATGCTTATAAAAATGATCAGGTGAAAAATAAGACAAAAATACTGTCTGTTTCATTGACTGTTACAAATGTTGAGAAGTGCTTAGGAGAATGGTTTACTCTTGAGACGTTAATTTTTTTATTCGGTGAAAATAAAGTAAAGCAAATGGTGGCTGACAAAGGTGACTGCATCAAAGAGTATTTGAACAATATGGCATGTGGACTTTTTTATAAATCCACATCATATGACCAATATCAGCAACTGTGTAGAAAATTAAATCTATTGGAACTTGAAGATAGACGATACGATAGCAAAGTAATATCCGCTAAAGATATGAAACCTCTACCACATTATTCAATGCTGAAAGAAGAGAATAAGATCTTAGATATAAAAGTACGAGCATTTTATAAAGGAAGCTTAGAAATACCAGTGCAAGAATCTATTTCAGAATCAATCGAGACAAAGTCATCGGAGGAATCAGTGGAAACAAATTCAAGGGGAGAGCAAACTCTCACTAATTTACCTTTGGTTGATAGGAATGCACAAAATGCCTTAAGAAGGAGAATTGTTCTAACAGCTTTGAATAAGGTACTGCCTGATTTGTCACAAGCGTTGGGAATATCTTCCAGGGAAGTCACTGGGGAAATTAGACTCATTGTAGCAACTTTTAATTTACAAGCAAATAATATTCTTTTTAAACCAGCACAGTGGCGCATGATTGCACTAATCATCATCAGGTTAATGTCTATTCGAGATGTACGGTTGGCAAACAGCTTAGAGAAAGACATGGCGAACAAGCATTTGCAGCTCCTGCTGATGAGTTATGAGCAAGATGGTGGTTATTTGGACAGATTGGTATTGTGGTTGACAGATATTGATCGATTAATAGATTGCGGCACCACTCAACTTACGATTGGCGCTATTCATTAGATTGTAGAATTGTTATTTATCAGAAATTAAAACTTAATTATGGTTTATGTATTGAAATATTTCTAGTATAAATAAATCTTTCGATAATATCTGTATATTGATATTTTTATTTTGTAAAACTATGTTCATATACGGTTGGTTTGTGACTATCTATTGACAATTGGTTCTTTATACAAATGATTCAAATACAAATCAATTATCGCTCTATGAAGACTTTTTAATGAGATTGTTATACTATAGTTAATATATTAACATTTTAGTTAATCCAAAAACATCAGTGGTAACATTCCAAATTTTGAAAAAATTATTTTGTTTCCCGATTTGATTGAATGATTCCATTGAAATTAGACATAAAAATATAGTCGCAGCTAGACTAGTGGGTTCTGATGTAAACAAGATCTGTCAAGATGAGTCTTCATATTGTGGAGATCCATATGCTCCATTTACGGAGTGGATGTCTCCAAATTGAACACATGCATGATTCAATTTTTTTATTTGAGCTAACTGAGACCTTATAAAAGGTTTATTTCGGCTAAACAGTTGTTATGCTCCGATTTCAGTGCTATACTCCGACTGAGGATGCCGACCTGCAAGCTAAGGACGTATTCTACAACTCCCTTCATGCTACAGTCACAGTAATCCCTCGTAGAAATTGCGTGACAGTAATGGGGGACTATAACGCGCAAGTAGGTGCGGACCCAGCGCTCGGCCCCTCAGTTATGGGACGACATGGTCTCGGTTATGCCAACAATAATGGTGAGAGGGCGAAACAGTTCGCTACATTAAATGAGCTCACCATTGGCGGTACTATTTTTCCTCACAGGGAAATCCATAAATATACATGAACTTCCCCCCTAGCGGGTGAACAAGAGAACAGATTGACCACTTCCTCTACAGCTCGACTCACCGAAGAGAACTTCTCGACATCCGCATGTATAGAGGTGCCAACATTTGCAGCGACCACGAGTCGCCTAGTATAAGTCCGGAAAAGGGTGGATGTCGAGAAGATTCTGAAACATGTAACTCGGTTGAAGTTCAACATTGCTGTAAAAGAGATCGTGTTTGCGGGCACACCGCCCTTGTGTCTGATCTCATCGAAGCGGAATGGTGTGGTATCGAACAAGTTATTGCATCGTTTGCCAGAGATGTCCTCGGATACAGGAGGGGTGGACAATCAAAATAGATGTTCGAAGGAACATGGGGGAGGATAGAAAAGCGGGCTAGATCAAAAGCACTGAGAGACAGTGAAATCGACCCTGGAAGTCAAAATGCTTAAAAATGGTAAAGCACTAGGGGAACTATCCATGCAGAATTCCTAGCCTACATCATCTAACTAATCTACTCTCCTCAGCATTCCCGTTAAGGTTTTGACAAGAATAAGAGCTCCTATAATATAGATCCTGAGAAAGACCCAGGCCGGTTTTCTAGCCGGGAGGTCCTGTGTGAACCAGATTCATAATTTGCGATGTCTTCTCCAAGAGTCGCGAATTTAACAGCTCCCTTGCATGCTGTTTTGTAGACTATGAGAAGGGATTCGACAGTCCGCATCAGCTCTCATTATGGGGGATACTGGATGCATATGGAGTACCATCCAAGATTGTGGTCATGATCAAGGCTTTGCATGGGGACAGTAAATACTGCGTTAGAATTGACGACACAACTACTGAATGGTTTGGGGGTTTCAACGGAAGTGAGGCAGGGGTGTGTTCTTGCTCTGTTCCTATTTATGAGTCATTAACTGGTCTTTGACTTTATACTCCGAAAGTCGGTCCCACCCGACCGAGGCATAGTTGCGTCACCTACCGCGAAGCTATGTGACTTTGAATATGCCAATGGTGCTGTGATACTTAACAAATCCGTTGGTGCTATCTAGGATTCTCTGGACATGTTGCAAAGCAACTCATCGCGCGTTTCCTTAAAGATTAATGCAACGAAGACCAATGTGATGTGCAACCGCACCTGTCACAACCCCAATTGGGCTATGACTAGCAAAGGACAGATCATTGAGCCGGTCAATACTTCATATAGCTTCAAATACCTTGGTGTTCATATAGCCGATGATGGAAACACGCATAAAGAGCTCGCTATTCGCCTTGTGATGGCTGGAGCTACGTTTAATTCAATGCGGGTTGTGCGGGTGGCGTGGCGGTACTTGTTCTGCACTAAGTGCAGGTCGTTTGGGACATGCATTCAGTGTAACCCAATAAAAATAAATGACTTCATTTGTCACGGTTTATCACTCACGATTTAAATATTTTAACACATTTTAAAGTTATATGTTGACTTTACGAAATATTTCTATTACTGTTCTATTTGATAAAATTTTGTATGCCCAATATATATATAATTACCAATTTGAATAACTTTTCAGTTTATTTTGTTCATTGTTTGGAAAAAGAAGAGCATTGTTTACAAATTGGAATATCTCATTCTATTGATTTTATGATATTAGTTGAATTGATAGCAGTGAAAGATTTAAGTGTTAACAACATGTGTGCATAAAAAATTAAATGATTAATGAAAGGGTTAAGTTGAGTATGTGCTCATTATTTCTATTAAAAGTTGTTTTGTACTCTGGTCAGTAAATCCGCTGAGAATATATTGTTACAGATTTTATTCACACAGGTACATTATATCTTTAAGTGTCATATTAACTTATTTGCACCGGAACATTCACAATTGCGGAAGAAAAAAAGATACTGGGAACCTGTTAATATTTTTAATTTTTAAATAGTTATTTCATTTCTAAATAAGGTTCAAAACAATCCTTCTTCTTCAATATACCCTCCCTAAGTGGAGCATATGGACACCACATTCCACTTTAAAGAATCCCTGTCGCCTGCCAGTGATCTTGCGCTCTTCCAGGTTTTTCTTGCATCTCCTAACTTTGCTGAATATATTCTATAGATAGTATTTAGCGACTTTCCAGGAAACCAAGAACTGGTCGACTTAAAAATAGGCAGGTCAGATTCAGATTCTTTTAACGTGTTGGAAATATTACTTTTTACTGTCAATTAAATTCATATATTGTCTATGAATTTCTTCTTGAATGAAATCAGACTTTCAGAATTCTAATTAGATGTTTTTGCGTGTTTATGTTTACATATTCCTTGCCTTTTACTCTTTTTTCTTTACGAAGTTTCCAAGCAAAGAATTATGTGTATTTTAGAGATATGTCTGAGATGAGGTTGTGTAAACACACCAGTGGCTTTATCTTCTATAAAAATATTTTTTCTGTATTCATTTTTTCTTGCTCTACACTAATAATAGTGGTGAAATCATTGGGGTTAAATTTCGATGAGTTGATGAGATGATATAAATTGACTCAACGCCACTGTTCGGAAAGAATATCGAACACTCCAATTCAAATTATAAGCGGCCACTAGAATTATTAATATGTTTTGTTTTATAACATTCTTCATAGGGAGTTCACATGCGTGTTTCATGCGTACCTCTAGGTATCTTAAACTGCCGATACTCGATGTTCTGTCCATCCATGCTTATTTTATTTGATCCATGTAAAAACATACTTTAGTCATTGGACGCAGATGAGTTTAAAACCATTACCTATAAGTAGTCATGTGCTGCAACCCAAACAAAATTTCTGATAGTGGCTCACCGAAATGTTAGCAACGTGTTAATTTCTTCTGTGAGATGAATCGCAAAGCATACAATAGCAAGGATATTTTCCGGAAAACTATATATAAGGATATTATGTTAACTTAAAATGAGTGAAAATGAATCAAATGCAATATTTTTTATTTGGTATTATAACAGTATAAAAATTATAACAGATGGTAATCCTAAACACTGGATACTTGAAAAAAACAGATCATTTTTCCTCATACATAAATTAAGCGTAACAATGAATGAAACAACATGTCTGTACATGGAGTATCTATAATATATAAAATTATCAAGAATTGGTTGTCAACCATTCACTCACCTAATTAGGCATTCAGTCTCACTCACATTTTTGAATATCAAAAAAAGCTTATTCAGCCCTGTCAATTAAATCCGTATCCTCCAGCACTGAATTACCACTTGGCTACACAAGGTACAAATGTTACTTACGCCTGATTAAATTTAGAAATTCAATTAAAACACCTGGACCGGCACTGATTTGTAGCATTAATTAATGTCAGTGTTGCTCATTTATATTATTATAGGATCTCATAAAAATATTATTTAGTCAACATTTATCAAGTACATAATATAATCGTAATAATAATGCAATATTAACGTGAGTGAATTAGATGCGAGTCATATAGTACTTAAATACCGTAAAAAAACTATGATTCAAAATTCAAGTAATAATGAGGTTTTAATCTAGCAGCTACTGCCCATAATAATAAAAGGTAGAAAAGTTCTCAACAGCAATTAAATTATATGAAAAGTTGATAAAATTTTCGATAAATTCCAAACAATGATAAATCCACAGAGCCATTTGTTCCCAAAGCCAATTCTTGTGCAGGCATTCTTTATTTTGGATAGTCATTTTTATTCCAAAGTACCGTTTTTGCAACTCCCAAAGTGGAGTGATTTTTTTCTTGTTTTTATTACAGTTTAATGTTTTGTTGATTTGTTAGGTAGGTAGGAATTGAATAAAAATGAATTTGAAAAAATAAACTTAAGTAAAATGAAATTTGTATTAATTGAGTCATATTTTCTGTTGACTCTATACTTGTCTGCCACAAATTCAATAGGAATGAGAAACAATGATCAATAAGTAACTGGTTAGTGCCTAAATACATTTCATTTGACAGTTTCATATTCCCATAGGGCAATTATTATTTTTGTAATTATTTATAAAATAATAGAGCAATTGTTTAATTTTAATATAAATAAATAATTACCTTCATAAAAAAATAAAAACATTTTACCAAAGTGGATTTATCATATTTAAGAATTAACTGACTCATTGCGATACGATAAATCATTCTCGTACCATATCAAAATTGTGTAAATATATTAATTGAACATATATGATTTTAATCAAGAAATTTAAAATTGACATATCACTCTAAAGCAGTGGTTCTTAACCTTTTCAAAGTCGCGGTGCACTTTAGGTCATGAGAAAAATTGGCGGTGCACCAGAATTAAACGGTCAAAAAAATATGTGGAC
>JAGVSQ010013990.1:0-10825 GCA_022683975.1 Rhyacophila evoluta
GTTATCAGGGACATACAGACCAACATTAGCAAGAGCGGCAGAGTTATCAATAAGAGTTTTGAGAATTGTAACATCTGAAAAGATCCTGGATGTATGTAAAACGTAACCTACTGTTTGAATCGTCTTACTATATGTGGCAACCATATGATTTTTTAATGAAAGACTACTCTTAAACACAGTTCCAATGTCCCTTAGAGATGATACCCTTGAAAGAACTGAGGAGGTGTCCTTTAAAGCCGAAATTCGGTTGTATAAAAATTCATTTTTGAACGCACTATTATTATTATTAAATTCAAGAAAAAACTAGTTTGTTTACACTATCAAATAATTCTATTCTTTTGTAATCAACTGTCTAAAATTACGAAAATGTTAACAAAAATTCCAAGACAATACCTTCTTCTACTTTACGCTTATTTGTCCGTTATATCCGAAGTCCGTTACATCGAGGTTTCACTATACTCATATCGCAATTCTGTATAGTGGTTGTTTCAGAATGGGATTGCATGGACACATTCAATTTGCACCTCCTAATGGCTACTTCCCACTTTAAATATCAATAAGCGATGAAGTGAAGTGAATGAAGACTATATAATAAATAACTAATAAAAACCTTAATTCTCTCACCAACTTCATTACATATCATGTGATTTTCAGCTGAGATCACCATGAACAAATCTTTAGCACTGTCTCAAATTATATGCAATAATAATTAGAATAACATAATCATTTTATCAGAAGACAATTAGATTATTCAACCAGGAAACTAAAGTTCTGCCATCAAATTATTTTTAAATTATCCAACCTTAAATCTTCAATACATACTTAAATATACGATCAAATCCTTCAGTATTATGCGAACAACATATTTTTGCATGAACTTACGTTTGTTTTGGTATATTTTAACGCCGTAGAATTTTACAATATTCGAAGTTCAACAACAACAACAAACAATAAAATCATTTTTGCACTGACAGTTCGAGATCGAAGATCAAATTACTAACCTTTTGACAGTTGGTTTATTTACAAATAAAAAGATGTGTAGCTGAATTTACTTAACCTTTTTGACATTCAGTTATCAGTATAATTTAACAAAAAAAAGACGACATAATTTGTTAAATGAATATTTTTATTTTAGAATTTAAAAATCTCCAGCACAGAGGCAATCAAATTCTATTAATCAGTCATAGGATATTTTTGGTGTCGTCAGTATATCAGTACTCTAAAAGGGGCTGACTTATATCCATCAGCCTAATATGACTCCCTAACGTACTATGAAGTTGTTTCCTGTTAATCGAAAGGTTAACGTGCGCATTTTGCATCCGGAGAATGCGGCTTGACTCCCATATTTTCTGGATTAAAAAAAACTGAAAACCAGAACTCTTGGGTTGAGCAATTGACTGACAACCAATTCTTGTAAAAACATGTCTTCACATTGTGGAGATCTATTCATTCCATTTCCGAAGTAAAGATATTCATATGGCATAGATCCTACCATAATTTTCGTCATTTAAAAAATAGAGCTATAACCGTCAAATGTGAGATAAATTAAAAATAAGCCCTAATTAAGTAAATAATTTGACCTTGACCAACCGCAAAAAAAATAATTTTCATTTGCCAAATATTTAAAAAAAAAAAATTATTCCACCCATTGAGAATGTTACTTGGTATATTTGTTAAGCACATTCTTTGAAATCAAGTAATAAATTATCTGAAAATTAAAAAAACAAATAGTTGAGGCTTTTCTGTTCATTGAAGGTGTGACACTAATAATGTAGTAGTGCATGCTTATTATTATATCCAAGTTCAATTGTAATAGCTCTCTACTAAGAAATGCCAGACATGTATTGAAGTTATTTTCAAAATAGTAAAATGACAGAATACTTAGCTCTTTGATTTTTCATTCTCTCCATTTCATAAATAGTTTATTCAATTCTTGTAATATCACAACATAACTAATCAGAAAACTTGAGTAACAAAATAATTCAATAACAAAAATTACAAATTATTTCATGTTTAGGAAAGGGGGGAAAGGAAACAACTCAAATAATTTCACCTTTATTTGTATTTTATCAAATATATTTATTATTTTGCATTTTTTATGAAATCTCGTTTCCAAATACTAAATCGAAATAGAAATATCAAACAGAAGACAAATTCAAATAAATACAGAATTAAATTTTAAAATGTATCTACAATAATAATACTAGAGTTGATAATACAATTATCGTAGTAGATGGTAAAAACATTTTTTTTTAACCAAGTTCACTCCCAAAATGGAGCATATGAATCTAAACACTATGAGGATGTCCACTCAAAATGGATTATATGGACCTCCGCAATGTCTTGACAGATAATTTTTCACGAGAATTGCTTGTCAGGCAATCACTCAACCTAATGGGCATCCATTCCTGCATTTTCAAATTTTAAAAACCTGGCACAAGTAGGAAACAAACTTACATTCCCCAGATTGCTAGGCGTGCACGTTAACCCTTACACTACCGGGAGACAAACAATACTGAAATAAAAATCATTTAAAATTACATTTAAGTCGTAATTTCTTATTCAATTTCACTGATTGTATTGCCTATTTACAGATTACAATCGTAAGAAAAAAAAACATCTTCATTAGTCAATCGTCAGAGGATTTTTTCACCGCGCATTACAAATTTAATATCATGAAATATGAAAATAATTCAACTAAAAAAATATCATAAATCAATTTATCCGATCCCAGTAAATTATATACACAATTATGTGTATGATTAATCGCCAAATGATCCAGCATTCCATTGTTACAAACAATAATCTGTATATTTATACCATTAATATTTTTCTCTTGTAAAATATCATCTCGGTGACCTGCGTGGATAACTACGCACTTTGCTACCGAATGTCACAGGTCATATCATCAAACTGATCAAAGATATCAAAAATTGAGAGAATATCGGCCAAATTAAAAAACATTACAAAATTATAATTCATATATCTAAAGAGCATGATTTTTACTTTTTTTTTTTTTAATTTTATGCATGTAAAACATATATTTACAATATCTTTTAATTATGAGTATTTAAATTCTTTTAGGTACGGTAAAATCGGGCAAAACATGATGTAAATAGAACTATTTCTGCACAATGTAAAATATTATTTTCTAGGTTGTAATACGCCATCGGTAAACTATTCAACTAATATTATAAATCAAACATAAAATCACAACTGTAAAAAGATGCACTAATTGTCTTTTAATCATAAATTTTCACCCACCAGAAAAATTAAATCGCATTAATAAATGTAACGCAGTGTTACTTTATTTATCAATGATATTTTATGGCTACCTATTAATATAGGATGGTAACATATCAACAATAATTTCCCGTATACGCAGTACTATCATTTTTATTTTCATTAGTGATAACATTGGTTGTGTCAATGACATCTGTGTTTTTCGTCAATTTTTGCAGCAATCCTTTCGTTATAACTTTTTGTATCAGAGATTCAGCCAGAACTTGTTGTATGAGTGTCATCTTTTTCAACTTTGCAGCAAAGTTGATTCCCGCTGTGTCATATTCATCAGGTTTCTCTGTGGTGTTCAGCGCTTTGGTGCAACTCTTCAAGAAGGCTGCTACATCCAGATCTGTTTTTTCCTTTTTCTTGCTTGTCCATTGGTTTTTAGAAGATCTTTTGAATGCCTAAAAGAAATATATTACGTTTATGAGTTATGTTAAACCACTATATATATATATATATATAAATATTTAAATACTTTTAGATAAAATGAGTGTACAATTTACATTTACCTGCCGAGTATTATGGCTAGGATATGAAGACTTCGACCGCCTCTCATATGACTGGAAAAAATAAGAATACTCATATTCATGATAATATTCGAATACTCTATATAGGTCTATCCAAACGGTTCTCTAATTTTTTCCGACTCACTCATCGTATAAATGAGAATTCTAGCATTCAGATTAAAATAAATCTGTGTTCCTAATAACTGACTACTGGACTACTAAGGCATAAAGAACATGAGTTGTAAACGGTTCTTTCTTCCCTCAGCAGTGAGGGGGGGGAGTTTAAAATGAACAAGAGCAGTATTGAAGTTGTTTATTTAAAAGTTACAAATTAATTAAAAGTGAAGTAGAATTGATATAAGACTCGGCTATGAGGCGGCCTGCTTGGTCCGGTTTCATTATTTATTGATATGATCAATAAATAATTGCCAAGTTCACTTTATAGAATTTCGACAAACATATCCCACTAATGTAAGAAATTAAGATTGGGCACTCTAGATTCTAAAGCCCTATTTGCCATAGCTCAAATACAGAAATATAAACTGTTACATACCTGAGGTGGCGATGGAGCCCTGGCAGAACCCGCTGAAGCATCAGAATCCTCATTTTGCATTTTGATGTCTTGAAGAACACAATCGTCATCATCATCATCATCGTCGTCGTCATCATCAGAGCCATCTTCCTTATCAGGACCAGGCTCTTCTTGATCCAATGTGAATAACAACATGTCATAATACCTAGAAAATCAAATGAAAAACTATTACTTGAAAAAATGATAGATTTCTTTATAACTTCTTCGATTTTTTTTTTATTTTTTATTGGTCTCAAGACATAACATTGTCAACTAAATATGATGTTAAAGTTAGCTCAAATGTGTTCAGATTTAAAAATCAATTCTACTATTTCAAAATTAACAACAGTAGTGATTGGAGATTGATGATTTTTATGTTACTATTAGTAGATATTATATCAACACACACGTGTGTGTCCACCCAAACAACATCAAGATTTGTCACTACATATATCATAGCCAAGCGGTGAGTATGTAAGCTTTGATCGGTGAACAGGTATTCATGCGAGTCATAAAAAACCGATCCTGAACCTTTTTTTTAATTTTTGCCAAACAAGTAACTATGACATTTGCATCGACATAGAGCCGTTTTACCACATTTAAAGTGTTAATAGAACAATAGATATATAGAACTCCATACATACCAAAGAGATGGAATGTATTCAGGCATCCCAAGTTTTTTATGAGCCTTAATTTTTTTCATCTCTTTTCTAACAGCCCGCCTCAGATTTTGGATTTTCGCTTTTACAAACTTGACATTAGCATCTGGGAATCCATTTTTTTTCAAAAAAGACACCATCTCTTTGTAAGCTGTATTTTTTGTAATTTTGTTTTTGTAGCCATGATTGCTGATGAGCCAGAGGCAAGGTCTGGCACGGTACATTTGGATTAGTTTGGCAAGCACACGTCTAGTCCACTCCATTTTTCTGTGAATGAAAATAGTTGTCTTTTCAGCAGATTTGGTATTCACCTAGGGTTTCAAATTTTTCATATTTTACATCACATAGAGTGGTTTCAACAAAGGTAGATTTTATGAAAGAAACTCGATCATTAGAATATTAAAATTTAATGAAACATTATTTTATTTAATTACATTAAAAAGGTTCACAATTTTATTTTAATATTTTTAACAACTGAACCTAAATATCAATAATTTTTTCATAATTAGAGATACATACCGTGTTTCCCCTAATATAAGACCCGGTTTTATATCAAGTTTGCATGCACAAAACACACTAGGGTTTATTTGCAGGAAAAAATCTGATAACATCCATATTGGAGAGATGGTATTTAAAAAGTCGACACTATCGACAAAGGACTTGACTGCAAGTACTTGTTTCACTACGCTTGAACAGTGTTGTCGGTCTCGTATCTCGTAGAACTCGTATCGTATTTTCACTAGGTCTTATTTACAGGGTAGGTATCATATTAAAACCATCCTTCAAAATCATGGTAGGGCTTATTTTTGGGATAGGCGTATTTTTAGGGAAATATCAAAGACTCAATGTGCAAACCAGATAACTCCACCCATATTTGAAAAACAGATTGTGATTTATTTATTACTTTCAAAGAATGCACAAAATTCACAAACTACATACAGTAACATACTGTATTCATGAAAGTATTTTGTTGCTCCTGAACATTTTACACAAATGGAATTGGCTGGTTTGCAGATTAAGTAATCAATATGTGATAATATTATAATTACTCACACGTATTTTGCGATTGGTTTTCTCTTTTTCAAAACTTTTAATGATCTAGTCTTCGGAGGTAATGGTTCGTCTTGTTTAATAGCGCCTATCTCCACAAAATTCTCTTGCTCAAAATGTAGCAAAGGATCATACCCATCGTTGTCATCAGCGTTAAAAGTACTAATTCGATTGCTGGACTCTTGCTTATTGGTGTGGAGGCTTAGGGAAATATCATCCGATGTACTAAGAGATTTGTTTTTACCAAGAGATTCTTCTAATTTCACTTCGACACTTTCAAAGTCCATGTTTTGCGGAATAAAATTCTATTTGTCAGAAGAAGTAAATGGTCACAAATTAACACGTTGAATACACATAACTGCTGGTATAAGACAAGTAAATAATTTCATCAAAATCAACCACACGAAAATTAAAACGATTAAATAGTATCAATTTAAAAATAAATACAAATTAATTTATCTGATACAACTCTATTTTACAATGTTTGAACAATCCATTAAAATGACTACATTTTTGTGATAATAGATTGCCATTAAATTAATTTATTTTCACGATTAGATATTATTAATATTGAATTAATCTATCACAAGTAACACGATCGAATCACCACAAAACTTTTACTCATAAGTTTTGCTTTAAGTAAACCTTAATTAGTTCTAGTTTTGAAAAACCTTTCAAAAAACTATTTTGGATATAATGATTTTTATAAAATCAACCAATTGAAACTGTAGTTCAAGTGTTTTTGTTAAGTTAGTCGCGGAGGTTACGCAATTTTCATACTTAAGTTTGTAGCAAATTGGAAGCGCTATTCACATATCGCTTACATAGTGTTTGTAATCAATATTTTAGAGATAAAATGACTGCTGATATGTTAACCAGCATAATCATTAATCAATTTGATTATTCAAACATTACTATTAATAGAGGTATCGTCATTTCACTGAATTCTCAATGAAATATTCTTTTCTTGGTTTTAGAATAATTGCTCAGTAATTCTTAATATGCAAAGTTTTTTTTCATTACAAAACTAATTTGTGGTATTGATTTATTTACATTCGGGATTAAAAGCATACCTGTTCACCTTCTATGGTATTGTATTCATCATTCACAAACATGGACAGCTCCTGGAGGTAGTTATTTTCTGACTTTCTGAAAGAAAAAAGAAAAAAATTAATTTTGACACTGATAAACCCGTAAAATTCTTGACAAATTAACTGAAGATGTGAAGTTTATTGTTTATTTTAGCTGTACTTATTAAGTTAGTCACATAATTTCACAAAAATCATAATTAAGTTGGCAGCAACCAGCAGCTCTATTCACACATGCACTTGCATAGTATGACTTTTCAATTTTAATTGTCAATGAAGCGTTTGAAAACAACACTGGAACCATCTTTTTTTTATTTTTATTATTTCTCCATTTACAGATCCACAAAAGTGTTTTCACTCTATCACGGTTTTTCCATCATTTGTGTAACCAATAGAACATAAGGCATATTGTTGATGATAAAATGTTCATGATTTATCTCTTATGCTTGTTTAGACACAAGCGAGCATTCCAAAAATGGACGCAGACTTGGTTGTTTACACTTGGACTGAATTGTCAATAATAATGAGATCAGCATGGGTCGTATGCATGTGCAGTTGAAACATCAAAATAGTACTGCCAGTTCCTGCCAAATTAATCATGAATTTTGCGAAAGTTCTGTAACTAACATAACAAATACAGCCAAAATATTTTTTTATTCCCCGGTCGCGTAGTTGGTAGCGTGAGGGCCTAGCAACACGGTGAATGCGGGTTCGAATCTCCATCTGTTGGATTTGTCGGATTTGGATCCGAAAATGCAGGACCGGATGCCCATTGGATTGAGTAATTGTCTGACAAACAATTCTCGTTATAAATAATCTGTCAAGACGTCTTCACATTGCGGAGATCCATATACTCCATTTTCAGACAATTCTCAACCCAATGGGCATCCAGACCTCCATTTTTAGATAATCTTTCGGAGTGAATATCTTCACATAGTGTAGATCCATATACTCCATGTTGGGAGTAAGCATGGTATTAAAAAAAAACTTGCTAACACATCGTAACGATGTCGAAAGGCCTGGGTCACAAATAACAATTCGAATTTCAAATCCAATTTCCAATAAGCACCGTCAGTCCGTCATAAACATGCCTAGTTGGAAAGTTACAATGAAGTATGAATAGCTTGACAGTTTTTATTTTAGTTTTGCTAAATAACTTGCTATAATTATGTTTCTGGTGTGCAAGCTTAGATGAATTTAATGGTTATAGTATAAAGTTATTCATAAGTGAAAATTTAATCGGGCTCTTCGCATTATTTACATTCCGTGCTCCAAAACAAAAATTTACTGACGCTTTGATAGATGAAGATCACCTTTTCATGATTTCCGACTTCTTCATGATCGCTTTAAATATGTTAAATGTGTACTATTAAAACGTACTGAACACCATCGGGAAAGTCTTATCTTATTATTGTATCTTCCAACAATACAAAACGCACTTAAAGAATCCGACCCCGAAAAATTTTTAGTATATATTATTCTAACTGTCATGGACAATAAAACAGGGGCATTGGGCATAGACGTTAAACTAATACAATGATTACAAACCTCCACTTCACAAACCGTTCCTTATAATATTTTTTTATTGACTAATATTCGCGGTGTACAATTATTTTTGATTCAATAATCATATTTTTTTATAACAGAATAAATGAAATGGGTATTATTGATAGAAGCTCTTTTATTTTATTTTCTATAAATTAATTAAGTATGAAAAAAATTCTCATTAAACATTCCTTCAAATATTGTAGTTTAAATAAAATAGTTCTTGAACAAGTGAAATTGCTTTATTTGATACGCATAGGTTTTGTAAAATGTATTTGTGTACTAAGAACATTGTACTACAATAATAATATGAAAACAATTCATTGTTTTGAGTAACCCACGGATTATTGACATTTATTTGACAGCGCTGAACGTGATTTTTTCCAGGAAGATGGCTCAACCTGATGCCGAGATGGATGTGATAAAAACGGAATTTATTCCTGGAGTTAAAAGCCCTGCAGAATATGTGAAGGTTCACCACTAATAATCTTTTGCATATTCATATAATTATAATAATATAAACGAGAAAACTTTCTAACCTCAAATTTATGATTAACACCAATTGCCATAAGAATAGAGTAATTATTAAACCAGTATCTGTTTGCATTTTGATGTTATCACCATAAGAAAATATTAAAACTAGCCATTATCCGTACTGTATTAAAATGTGGTGCATTTTTGTAGGTTGGGTTTGGAGCTGTAATGGGTGGCTGCAAATCATCAAATGCAATTGGCAGCTGTGGCCCACCTACATCGGCTTATCTACATACTATGTCTCAGCTTAGAGACAATGCTGCAAGCATATTTAACTCCATATTACGCCTACAGAATATACAAAAGTAAGCAATGTCCAACTTAATTTAATTGAAATATGTTATTTATTTTCTTCTCAGTAAAAGTGACGACAGGCTGTCTTAATGAAGTTAATCATGCTTTTTTTTACAAATACATGATTGAATTGGCAGCACAAAACACATATACACTTGCATGCTTTGACGTTTCAAGTAGCGCATGTGCACAACACAGAACTCATCATTACCGACAGGCTGCGAATTGTAATTTTTTTTAATTCTTTGCGTGTACGGCAGAATCTCAAATTTCTTGATGGATGCACTTTCTTACTTTCGTGTTTCAAAAACATATGTGTATTTTATTTATATTTACGACAAGATTATAACAAGGTTATTAGTTTTTAATCTGTGCCTATTTGTTCGAGAACATATTAATAAATTGTATTCTAACTTTTTTTTGTAAGATTGTCATTACTATGAATATTTTTTTTCAAACATTACTTTATGTAATTAATTCTTTCAATTATCATATCGAAGCGCACAATACAAATGTCAAATTGCCCGCATGTGTTTGAAATGACAAAGTAAGCTAGTGTATGTGTGTTTTGTGCTGCCAACCTAAAAATGTTTTTATGAAAAGTTTCATGACTAACTTCAATAAGACATCCTGTCGCTACTCTTACCCTCTTTTCTAACCATATGTGAAGTTATGATTTACGATGCCTTCAAAATTACCTGTCACCCATGTTCATACAGTAAAAAAAAAACAATAGTTAATTTTAATTAAGGAATTTATAGATCATAAAAAAATAATCACAATGTAGAAATTAAATTTGTTTTAACATCTACATGTTATATATTAAATATTTTCTCACCTCAACATGCATTTGTAGCATTGACATTTCAACATGTGATTACATCATAAACCTTAAATAATCACCAATTCTTCACAGAAAACAATCCGATCCAAATTTTGAAACACTCGCTGAGATGAATGACAAGATGATCGACTCCATCAATGAAGATATTCAAAAACTGGCCAGCGGAGATAATAGTGCACACGTACAAGCTCCAAAGATAAATATTGCATCTTGGAATACCAAACCAGTTGTATCTATGTTACAAGTGAGTCACTAACGTTTCTTTTAATAACTAAACTATATATATATCACCTCAACAGTGCGGGAATATGGTTTCGAATACTATCATAAGCCATAAAATAAGCTTCTAAATTATTTAAAACTGGTAAACTTTCATATGTGAAAGTGGAAGTATACATATGGAAGTTTACCAGTTTTAAATAATTTAGAATTTAAAATCAATTTCC
>JAGVSQ010013991.1:0-10824 GCA_022683975.1 Rhyacophila evoluta
ACTACTGGCAGGATAGTCCTGCATTAAGGAATGAAAAACAGCTGATGTTCTCGATTTTTTTTATACAGTTGTAGGATCCAGACACGTGAGCCATGATTTAATTCTGCATTTAATTAGTGGTTTAATAAAATTAAAAGAGAATTCGTATTTTTGATTAATCGGCAATTTTTGATAATCATAAATTTAGATAAGATAAAATTTTTACTCTTTTAAATTTTGATTAAAATCCGTTTTTGTGATTCCAATTAATAACAATTTTAACAAACAAATAATTTATGTTTTCTTTTCGGCTTTCAAATTTTATATTAAATTGCTTACTAAAGTTATAGTACATGTATAAGAAACCTAGCAGTATAACTAAATCTGATAAAATATTGAAACGAATCACTGTGGTACGCATTATTTGAAAAATATGAAACTTTATGTACAATAAAAAAAGTATCACATATACATAAGTTGAAAATTTAATTATTTATACTCTAGACAAAACACCGTAGTTGAAATATTTAAATCTTATATAATTAAAATCGTGCAGTATAATTTACTTTTTCTTATATATACAAATGAAACTCCGCGGACCATATCGATATAAATGACTCACAAGTCATGGTGAGAATTCAAATCTGTCCAATTTTTTTTTATAGTTGCAATAACATTTTCTATGGTCTTCTGATCGAAAGTTTAAGATATCAAATGCCTATTATTATAATACTTGCGCGTTTAATTCATTATTATATAAATGATAATTGTTATTTGTTGGGTGTATGTAAATTATAAGCGGGTAATCGAAAATTGTTGCCCATTCGCGGGCATATACGCTTATGAGACTCGTGTAACAATTGAGAAGTGTTTTATTTTTTAATTTAAGCAATCAATTGAAGGAGAGATCTTATTAGTTAACTATTTGAATGAAAAACTAGATGTATGTTCATTTATGATATCGGCGAGAATTATTATATAAATATCTACCTTTTTTTAGAAATAGCGTACAGTGAATATGAAAAGTAGTTCGTTTAATGATAATACAGTATTTCTTATCAAATATAATCACAAACAGTTTCTTGCGATTAATATCTCGCTATTATTTCAAAAACTTAGTAGCCGTATAAGGATTAAGATATTCCATGAAACTAGTCATTTAACCTGGAACGATTCATACCTTTACTACTCTATTAATGGCTGTAAATCATGGCACCTGAAAATCAATGTCATATAAGAAAAAACTCAAAATTACCTTAAAAATAACAATGCTTACGAACAACAAATACTGGAGTTTTGATCATATGATCATTTGAAATAAGAAACTAAGAAGAAGATACATGTAGCTCGTCATCATTATAAGATTCAGCTCTGGGCTAGACACGTACTGCGGATGGCTCAAAAGAATCTCGATCGGCTTCTCTTTTTTTCAAGCCAATCGGGTTTCAGTATTTCGTGAGGTTTTTAACCATGCATATTTATAGTATCAGAACATATTAGCTATGGCCATGAATTCTTATAGACACCATTTGAAAACCATATATTTACAATCTGAACGATGGACACGAAAAGTGTGGTGATGGAAAACATATTCAACTGTCGTTTAATCACAGTGCCAGCTGAATTCATAAACGGAAGAAGTTGTAAATTGTTCATTGGCAGATGACGCATAAATATGTATTTGTATACAGGAAATGGATGTTCTGTACATTAAAAAATGGTTAACAATCAATTTTTGTAAAAACGATCCATCAAAATGAATCTTTGCATGACGAAAGAACATATAATCCACAATTGGAGTAGAAATGTACACAGGCCCGCATCGTTATAATAGCCAAATTGTATATGAATATATTAGGCACCTTTTTATTAAAAAAGTGAAATAAATTTTCCAGCATTTTCTACGTGCAATGTATTTATCTAAATATGTATACCAGTTATATTTTAAAACAAATAAGATTCTCACGCAAAATACTTAAATGTTTAAAACAGGTATATAAACTGATGGTTAAAAAAACTGTTTCTACAAAAGCCCCACCCACCCACGGCGTGGCAGTGCATACTCAAAAAAAGCTCTAAAATTTCCGGTGGAGAATGATATTCCAAATCCTAGTGTGGTTTCTTTAATCAATTAACAACCTTAGATACAGGAATAGATGGGTAGACGTACATGAAAAAGGAAAGTGTTCACAATATTTTTGTCTTAAATTTCTCGTAAAAATTGCGTTAAACGATTTTTTTTAATAAATTAACCTAAAATTGGCCCTGCAAATTATAGTAAAAGTCGATCAATTTCAGAGGTAATATCTTTCACTTTCATCGTGAAAAGTTGTTGAACGCAAATTGCGAATGGAATATTTTTAATCAAGTTAAAAACAGACCGCAAAGAAACACACTCATATACCATTTAACTGCCATAAAAAAGTAATGTCTTTGAAGTATCGGCACTACTTATATTAATGAAAAAAATCTTACTTTCATTTACCTGTTAAACTAGTTACGTGTGCATCCAGTTTCGGTAATGAATCAAGTATGGATATGTAGAATGATTTTTACAACCAGTGTTATCACATTTAATTTTATTATTTCCTTTTCACAGAACTTTCAAAACAGTAATACTTTTTAAACTTTTATTTGACGTGCCCTTTCATAAATAATACATCAGTAATTAGTTAATATAATTCTACTGTTCATATTTCATAAAAGAAAACCTATTAAACTCGCGCCTTAAGGGGCTACACACGATCATGTAAACTTTCGCAAGTATACATGGACAAAGATAAACATATGGTAACCATAATTTTTCTATCCGGTAGCGTAGTTAGCAGCGTGCGGGCCTAGCGATCCGGGGAATGCGGTTTCTAATCCCCATCTATCAGATTTTTAAAATCCGAAAAAATACAGGACTGGTTGCCCATTGGGTTGAGTGATTGTCTGACAAACAATTTCCGTGAAAAATAATCTGTCAAGTTGTATCTTCACATTGCAGAGATCCATATACTCCTCTTTCGGAGTGGATATCTGCACACTGTATAGATCCATATACTCCACGTTGGGAGCGAACATGGCATATATTGAAAAAGTACTATAATCAATGAGTCTTTTTTCAGATAAAAAAATGCATTTGATATTCTTCTGTAAGCACACTATTTTTCCAGTGACAAAAAAATGTTATATTCAAAGTTTTTGTTTTGTTTGTGAATTAAAGAGTACAAAATATCTTTATTATCGAAATATAGTGATTTAACTTGATAATAATAATAATAATAAATAAATACTATTTATTCGTAATGGGAGAAAAATATGTAAAAAATGATTTATGCAAATCTACACAGTGAAAATAAAGCGTTGATGCGCGTAAAGTGAAACTGTTCTAAATCCATTAATTATAAAATTATGCTTATCGATAAAATATCTCAATCAGCCAGTTGTGCACACGTACGAGTATAAAAAAATCCCGTTTTTAGTAGGAAGCTGATTTGTGAATTCCGGCAAGTATAAAACGAAGATAAGTAAATTGAATCATACGCATAAATTTGTATACAGCTTTTGAAATGAGCTTTGAAAATAAATAACTTCTAAGACAGAACGTAATTTAAAATACAGCTTAAATGTAACGCATTGAATATGTATTTAGAAATAATTTGTGACAAATATTATATATTAGATAACAATTTCTTGACAGATTAATTTTTCACGAGAATTGTTTGCCAGAAAATTACTCAACACAATGGGCATCCAGTCCTGCTTTTTCGGATTTTAAAAATCTGACAGATGGGGATTCGAAACCGCATTCCCCGGATCGTCAGGCGCGCACGCTACCCACTACCGGGGAGACAGTAGTTATAGTATATATTTGATATATTTATAATTTTCACATTAAGCAGATTGTTATTTGCATTTTATGTACTATTATTAAAATAGATCTTGCTTATGCGCAAAAGATAAAAAGAAGAAATAATAAATATTATAATATGCTTGTGAATAGGGATCTCTTTGAATGTTTAGGATAGTCGAAAATGAGCTAAAATTTCACATGATTTGCTACATTTTTTTTGCGCAAAAGCCAGAGTAATATTCTTGTTTGCCATCATAAACGTTGAGATAAAATTAAACATTATAACTTATTTTGGGACAGGCATGTCTCCCCGATGGCCAAGCGATTAATTAACATGCGCGCTTCGAAGCTGAAAATCGCAAGTCCAATTCTCACAGTCACAAGTGCCAAAACATGTCGACGGATTGCGGAGACTCATATACTGGAGTGAACATTTCCATACCGTGTAGATCGACATGTCTCACTTTCAAAGCGGACATGGTTGAAAATAATAAAACTTTTTGTTCATATTTTAATTTAATATACCTTCAAGTGGTGAACAATTTAAGCTTTTAGTGATTAAGAATAAGTTGTTAAGCTTCCATCTCATTCTAATTCTGATATTTTTACTACCAGCAGAATAATTCTAATCCAAAGTGGTTTATCCGATTATTATGGTATAGCATTTGAAATATAAGAAAACCTCTAAGATAATTTGCACAACCTACTCTACTTTCTTTTGTAAACTATAATAATGCTTATACGAACCATCCATACTTCAATCAAAAGAACAGTCAAGTCATTATTATTGTGTGTTATGATTAGAAATTGTATAAACATATTAATTTCTAAGTGTTTTATTTTGTTTTTTTTTACTCTACCATTGTTCAAACATGTATGTGGTTTCTATTGAGATGGTGGCATATAAAATTTAAGTACATTATTACAATTGATAAATAAATATCAGTTGTATATGAATTATTTATTTCCATCTTTCTGTTTGTTCTCTCAAATAATTTCACAATATTAATATCAAATAAAATATATTTATTTTACAATTTTTAACACCATACGTGGACTCTGAGATTATTATAGTTATTAAGTATAATATATCTGATATGAAAGTTTATTTTGATCAAAACGTGTTAAAAACCAAAAACATAATTATATCCGTGCATTAATTTTGCCAGTACTCTTTTACGGTATAAATCTTGGTACTAACCAACGGGTCTAAGCAACCTTACTTAGGTTTGAGAAGTAATACAATTGTGTGACATCGTTTGAAGTGAAGATATAAGAGAACGTATCACTAAGCTGCAACTGTGTAGTATATTCGGTTCATTCCAGGTGCGGTTTCCTCAAGAAACAGCCTGATTATCTAACTCTTAAACTTCTCCATATTTTTGGCATGCTTAAAATCTACTAAATACTTTCAACAGGATGTATTTTTCAGAGATACTTCTAAGAATATAAGTATACAAATATATTGACACACAGCAAGATTCTTAAATATACAAAGTACTACCCACATACGTAAGATACGGTTTTTTTTAAGAAACGGATATCGAAGAATAAAAATAAGATTGTTTTTATAATGGTGGGCTGTCTGTCAACCAACTGAGCTGTCATATATACAATTCTTGAAAAAACCTGCTGAATTTTGGGCTGCCAGGGGATTGAACCTAAGACCCTTAAGTACCTCGATAAGATACACGTGCCGCTTTTCCACTCAACCATCGAAGCAACTCTCTTAATTAATTAGTTATAATTATTATACACGGTGATATAGCTGATAGTAGTAAATGATAAATTAAAAGCACGCGTTACAGTCCACAAATTTTAGCTGTTATTGGATGCATTTATGCAAATAATATATATAGACCGTTGTGCGAACGCGTTCATTTTAGATGCGAAGATAGGATACTGGTTTTTTCCGTTATGCGTTATCATTAAAACATCCCAGTTTGTATAACACTTACCAGAGCACCAAGAGCGCAATGACCATATAATAATGATATTGTAATATAAACATTACGAAAAATAATACTGACGTTTTGAGTATGTCACGCTAAATTATTTTTTTGCAGATATTTCAATGGTCTCCCGGGATAGAAGGAAAAAAGTTTAACTGGATTCATAATCCAAGCCAGACAAATTCATAATAACGATGGCATATGTACTTCTGGTGGTGTGATATAAAATTTTCAAATACTGAGAGATAAACAACTTGGTAGACTAGAAAAAAGCACATACGTTTGTGCTGGAGATTGCGAGCCCTGATTATGTACTCTCTCAAGACTTAGAAGAAGTTGAAATACAGAACTGAATGGCAAATGAATTGGTTTTTAACACATTGTTTGCGGGTGTTTTCGCCAACCCACGCCCCAAAGCGGGTATTTTTCGAATTATGCAAATTTCATCAGGTACCTACGTTGTGCAACGTAGTTTTTACTTTGATAAATACCCACTATTACACGTTTTCCGCACCCCACTAAATATTTGTTATAACCGTATTTTGTCGGCTCTCGCTCTCAAATGATAACATGCAAAAGACGCGTTAACTCGTTTCCCGCAAACAATGTGTTAATTGATTCACATGAAAAACAACACATTGAAATGATTTTTAAAATTATAGAGACTGTTTTATTCTTTTTTTGATTAGGCTCATCTAAAATGTGGAAATTCATATTTCAGAGATGGTGTTTGAGAGACAAATAAAATGAGTGTGTAATATGTTTAAAAACTTAACTCTATCAAATCTTACAAACCTCGTTCATTAACGTGAAAAATCTTTGTAAACTGGAATGTTATGATTCAACACGTACGAATGACGAGATGTTGTATTTCAGATTTGACAGGCGTCAAAAACTCATCGACCGACTTGCGTGGATGTTTACCGTTTATGATCTGATTTTATATTGACCGCTAAGTGAAATCACGGTAAATTCTGGTGGACTAAGCATATTCTAGTTATTAAATAATTGATTTAATTCAATGACCTACCTCAAAATATAAATCGTAAATTAATTGCTCTCGCGTATAAATTATAATATATATACTAAGTCGTATTTCTAAATACATTTAACCGTATAAAACACTAAACGTATTTAATACACAAATGAATTACTGTTTCTACTAAGTCATTCATTTATTCAACAATCATTTAAAATTATAGTACGGGGAGTAAACTTTTCATTATTATATTTTACACTTAGCCGATTATTAAGTCAATCTATAGCTAGATGAAGAAAAATCACCTTATTCCACATTCTTCGATTACTTTGTGTTATGGCTATCAACTCAATATTTACTATTTAATTTTCAAAATTATAAAAAAACGTCGAATTTAAAATATTTGCGGAGAAAAATTTACATTCAAATATAGATATACTAAATGCATAAAGAATTTTTTCTCATCCGTGTTCACTCCGACCGTGAAGCATACTATACATATCCACCAAATATGAAAATTTAGTTAAAGAAATTTCTTCATTCAAGCTTAATTTTTTTACCTTTGGTTTCTATCCAGCTATGGAATTTACAACTGCGACCTTCGGTTATAAAATGCGCACTCTTACCAATTCACCAACCGTTTTCTAAGTTTAAAATAAGAAGTAAAAATGGTAAAAGCTTAATTTATTTATTTTTAAGAATGTGGCTTTAGAATTCGCAAAATTTTTTTCGTAATAAATCATGAAATTAATGTATATGGGTACCCATGTTTTATTTTCTCCGTTATAAATTATAACCTGCTAACTTGTTGTTAGTGCTATAACGGAGACCAGCATGAGTAAGCATTTATTATTTATTATGCGGGCTTACAAAAAATATATTACCTCTAAACATTGAAATGCAGGTCTTATCAAGAAATCAATTATACATTTATATTACATTGAATGGAATAACGTGGCTAATCTGACAATACATTCGTTGTAGTTTTAATGTATGATAGATAAATAGTGTAAAACTATCTTTATTCTTATTTTTTTAGCTTTTAGTGAGTAATTTTGCGAGCTTTATTAAATCATTGATATAATTAGTTAAATCTTATTTTCATGGATTATATTCACTTTTTCTAACAGCACGCCAACTTTGAAAGTAAATCATATTGATATTTACAGTGTGACGATAGCATGAAGTATTTGTATCACTGTAATATGAATATATGTTATGCTTTTAGCTAGAATGAAGAGTCCCCAATTATTTAACCCATTGTGCATATATTACTACATATTTATATTAAAATATTAAATATTTAAATAAATATGCAGTAGATGGATAAACGAGAACAACTCAAGGTATAAAAACGGAATCCATCTTATTTCTTATTTTTTGTATGGTTTTTCAACATGGAAAATTTATTTTTTTACCTATTTTGCTCTCATTGACAATACAATTAAATACTTAGTCATACATCTTTGAGATTTTAATCTTTACAGTTGTAGGCTTAAAATCTGCAACCTCCAACACCAAAACGCGTACACTTAACTCTCGTCACCGGTCTCATAAACTATGTCTAAACCTAATTTGAGCATAAACACCTTGCGTCGTTTCTAGATGCATTCCCACTTAACCGTTGCATATTCCCGGATTATACCAGCTCCAAAACTTTATCCAAATCCTGTAAATAGTACTTAACTATCAGATTAAGAGACAAACAAGGACTATACTCTTAACGTCTCCTCTAACCAATTTGTCGACAAGGCATAATTTTTAACGCGACACGAGGCCTATTGGCTATTTCTCCGATATTCTAACTTGCAAAGTCAAACTACAAACTTAACAAAAATTGAATCTGCATTGAAGGCTTTGAATTTTTTCCATTGTGTATCACACAAAGCAATACCATCAAAATGCAGGCATCAAATAAATACTATTTGATTTCATACGTAAGTAACGCATGGATAGCAAATGTAAGAAAAATGTTCAATAAAAAAATTTGAATCTTCATATTTATGTTGTAATAATATTTCATTAAATAAACCAAGTACTTCGTTGTTTTTTTTACAACAGCCACTAGGCGTAATGGTTCCGCATTAATGTGATTAATAGTCTATTACTTTTTTAAGTGATGCTTTTTTTTGCAATACAAATTTGTATATAAAAAAACTCTCTTTCAACTTGGTATTAAAAAAACTTAATCGATTGTTCGGTTACGCCTCTATTTTTATGGAAATATAAATCCTCAAAAACTAATTTATTTCAAAATTGATTTACTTGCAAACATCTTTCGTGTAAGAACCATCAATTATTTGTACATTTATTTATTTTTAATTAACAAGATATCAAATATTGTATTGATTTTGCAATTAAATTATCAAACTATTTTAAGTTTTTTTAAAAACGATTTACCGAATTCCACAATCTAACCTAAACAAATGAGACCAGTTTCATACTAGCTCAGATTTATTTATCTTATTAACAATCTTCAAATTGGACGACAAAATAATTACGAAACATTTATAACTATTGGAATATAAATTTGTATTTTTGTCTCCACCAGAATTAGCAATATGCGACATAGTATGAGAGGTCACCTATCAATGTTTTTTTTTTTTATTTTTTACGTGAACTTTATGTAATGTATATGAAGATGTTCAAAGAAGAATTTTAGGTATCCGCAATGTGAATTGACCGATATTTTTCCATAAGAATTGCCTGTCAAAAAAATTCTTAACCAGTCCTGCATTTTCGGATTTTGTTAAATTCGGCAGATGTGGATCGAACCAACATTGTCCAGCCTCTCCAGATCTTAACACATACGTAATTTTATCTAACTTCAGTGATATTCTGTGGACTGTTTAAGCATGTAGTCAATTTAATAGAAAGATACGTATTCTGATGTATCCATATAAGTAAGGTGTATTCATTGAAAATTCAATCAGTCTAAAAATTATTATTTACCGTTTTGTATTATAAGCCTTAAAAATGATCTGTCCCAGTTGCCTGATTACTAGTTAGAATATTAAGCTCACGAATAAATTCATATAAATTCAGTTATTAATGTTATTGTTCAAGTCACTAGTCATAAAGTGAATAATTAGTTATTAGCCCAGAAACTTCCGAACGCAAGAGCATTTTTTAGAGAAAGACGTGCTCATTAATTTTTATGAATTCCAAATACACAATGGTTAAAACAAACAAATGAAATATTGCAGTGACCTTCTTTTAAATTCCAAATTCATACAAATTTAATTGCAAGTTTAAAATAGTAGAGAATCGGTATCGCTTAAATATATATATATATATTTACATAGTTACACGATATATTGTGCCAGTTGTAACCAATCTGCGGCCTACAGTCCTCATTTGTGGCAGAATCAATGATGGAAATTTCAATAATTGTAATGGTTTGAAAAATATATATTCAGGTAAAAAAGGAAAGAATTTTTTTAAGATCAATTAAATTTATCAAGATTTGTAAACATTTTAACGACAATTTAAACATCGCAATATCTTTTTATAATCTTTTATACGTTATACATTTAAAGTGGGCTGCATTTTATATTTATTTGAATACAAAAGAGAAAAACACAAATGTGATTGTGTCATTTTTTTAATAATAAATAAAAAAAATTTCAATAATTTACGTCTCAATTTTGTTACAAAAATCGTATAAATATAAAACCTAGTTATCAATATGATGATTTAGATTTAGATGTTTTCTTTCGTTTAATCATACTTTGGCAAACTACACGGCCATATATAAAACGCAAAGAAAAATAAAATATACAAAAAACACATTGTGTTTGCATTGGTGGACTATATTTATATTGCATTATTTCACATGTTGAGAACATTACAGATTATATATTTAAGGCATTTGTAACATAATGTATGTATTTATTACATGTTGTAACATTACAAATTACAAGTTTGATACGTTAACAAGACGATATACATATATTTATGACAAAAATATCTAAAACATATTAAAATATAAAAAAAGACTAAAGAAAGAATCACAACAAATATATATATACAGAAGGAAAAAGAGAGTGTCTACCAAGTAAGTTATACAGATCCTA
>JAGVSQ010013992.1:0-10823 GCA_022683975.1 Rhyacophila evoluta
AAAATATTTTTTATTAAATTACGAGTATCATAATTACATACTTTTATTTGACAATTTAAAAATGCACCCTTTGGGGATAAGCCGCATTGGAGTATATACTTTATACTTGAACTGTTTTATCATTTAATACACCCATGTGATGTATGTATCTTGAGGCATCTAAACTAAAATACGGTCAATCTCTAGAAGTATAATAACAAACGAAAGACAATAATACTCCACAGTACATTTCAGTTAATAGCGGAAACAATTGAAATTAAACCTTGTAGCGATGGTATTTAACATAGGATAAATTTATATACACTTTGTAACGGTGTCATTTGCTCATGTAGAACATTTAGATCGTCACAATATTAAGACCATCTCGACGAGAATAAGATTACCAATCGTTCGAATAATTGGGTAGCTACTTATAATATTTTCAATTTTTAAATCCTTACGCAGCTGCTGAATTCGAACCAGCGACGTCTGGCACTTGAGTGGGCACTAATACCAATCGGCCATCGAAGAAAAATATACAGAAAATAAAGAATAAAGGTAAAGACATGAAATGGTTACGGGGTCGTAGCATTACCACTAGGGACGGATTGCAAAACGGTATTCGGGATTCAAATTCTTTTTATTTTCTCCAAATTTACAATCCACGATTATAACTATAATAGATTGATACGAGCTCTGAGGAAAATGAAGGGAGATGAGGTGACTTATCATGTAGCGATTGATCGATTCCGACTAATGATTATCATTTTAAAGGTGTGTCAAAAATATACAAATTTACTTCCGATTGAATAGTGTACAATAGTTATTACAGTGCGGCCAACCCAATAATACCGTTGAATATGCGTTTTTTGTTGAGATTTTTTGCGAGGCCCGGAGCCGAGTCAGTGATGATTTTGATTGACGGAGCAGGCACGGTCAAGAATTGTGCTAAGCGGCGGTTGCCAACATCAGTCAAAAGTCAGCCGGGCGATTCTGATGGACGGATGCTTCGACCCCTCGAGGACGGCCGCTGCGAAATTACCCGTGTTTACTGTCAAGCGGATTCTACTTCACACTTCTACTCTGTTTTTGTTTACAATAAAAATAAATCGCATTGCCAGTTAATATTTTTTATTACAAGCATATATATGGCATGGCGAATATACCTGCTAAATCTGTCAGTTAAACATGTTAAAAAAACCATAATACAGTTCATCACGATTTTCATTTAATACTACAATTATAATTATTCGACGAAATATATTCCTAAATACAATAATGGTTAATCATTAAATATATTTCCTTCAATGCAAATATGACTATATACAAACATTCATCTGATCATTTCAAAAGTCGGTGATATCACCCGTTGGAGACATCCTAGAAGGTAGTGATCCCTATGACAATAAAACGAAGATAAAGAACAGCAGAAGAAGAAGAACACCCAGAAAAAATCTAGAAGGCTGAAATATTTTTCTAATTCATAGCATAAATATATCAATCATATCGTCCCTTTGGAGGTAAAACTCATTAAGTGCATGTTTTGGCCAAAATGACTTTTGTTTTGGATCCACTAATTTTAATAAGGTCTATCGCTGGGAAAAACCAGTTTGACGATAGCTATCCTATTAACGGATAAAAAATCATCAGTAATTAATTCAGATTTGTGTCATTTCGGCAGATAATGATTTTTTTCCTGAACTGTAAACATGCTATGAGTAGGTTAGTGACTGCATTATCTGTAGGTTATATTATCAACAAAAAAGCTCTGTGTTACTGATTGTATCTTTAATTTGCTTTTGCAAATAAATTTTGTTAATCAGTGGCTGTAATGGTGGATTATATAAGGAAAAAAATGAATTAGTATGTAATATTATGCCTCACAGCACCTGTTTAACCGAATTAAAAGGGTAACAATTAACAGTTCAATACATGTTTCAATATAAGTATATTTTTTTCAATGAATTCCAGAAAATATTACATGGATATTTTATTTTTAAACGCTTTCATAAGTAAATTGTCACGCAAGTCCAGATAGTAGCGATTAGAATCTGTACATATCAAAATTAGACAAAGAATTACATATATTTACAGACATACAATGTCGAAATAGTGATCATATTTATAATATTATAGTAGATTTTCGAGGACAAATACTTTTGAAAGCACGATAGTGGGCATAATAAATCACTATGTTTTAGATGCACAATTTTAAGATCCCTCAAGATGATTTATAATTTTTTTGAAACACAAAAAAAAAAGATAGAAACCACGCTCAATTTGTGAAATGGATTTTGACAACAACAGACTAAGCCCCGATTTAATAAATAGTTCATTCTAAGAAGCGAGCGTTTAAAAAAATATATCCAAAAAGTTAAATGTATACACACATCAAAGCATTTAAATTAATTTAAATCTAACTTGACAGGATACCAAATAGGTGAGTCTCAAAAATTACGGTGATTGTACTTCCATGAATTCCATCCCGGAGAAGACTTGTTTTTTTTCTGGCCTGAATGCATGCATTAAGTTTTGATATGATAATAAATAAAAGAAAAAAAAAACAAAATATTTTATAAAAGAGAGATAAATAAATGTTTGTTATGACTACTTAGTTAGAGAAAATCTATTTTGTGTTGGGTCGTTTAACTGAAATGAATTATTTTTCTATGTTTCACTAAATTGATAAATTTTAAGTGTTGTAACATAAATAATGGGCTAAACTTTACAAATAGATCTTTTTTTGTTTATCAATGATTAGATTTCAATGCACTATTTATAAATAATATAATTTTTTTCTCTGCTACCTTGATCCACTAATTCTAAAACACAAATAATATCGTAAATAAAATTCAGTTTTTATCAAAGCATTAATTCGGTAGAACTCTATTTTACTTCAAAATTTTCTGCAATAATAAGGGTCTTTACTTCAATATTACATATACGATATTCAATTAAAACTGTACATATTACACTATATAAATATTCGACAATAAGTTGTGACCCACTTATCAAGTTGATAACGAGTGAAAATCAAAATAGTTATAGAACACATATCAAATTAATCCTTGAAATTTTAACTTGTTATAATTAATTATTCAACAATTCAGAAATTTTATCAGTCATATTTACTATCAGTTGAAATCTACAGTATTATAATAATGAAACCGATGCGAGCATTTCAAAATTGTTTCTTTATTAGCCTATATCAAATGGAAATATTAATCGAATTTTAAGCCAATTTCCAGTTATTCGCTATGTCAACTATCTAAGCTGGATTCAATCTCTGGCATTACGGTTCCATCTGCAAAGCAAAGGCAGTTTTTATCATTGTTATTTCAGCTGTACCAAGTCGTTATTTTTTTATGGAAAATTCTGAGTCTTGTCTTTTGTTTTAATTCTGAATCGGTAATTAATCATACAGTTAAATATTGCGAATGGCATCTGTAATGAAACGTCAAAATGTATATGTCAGTCAGTATGATTAACGCAAAAAAAAACATGATGAATGATCACATTATAAACAGTAGATAATATATTTACTAGTGTAGTGGTAATCAATGTTTCGATGACTTTTATTGTTAACTGGTGTTCAGAATGTGCTAGATGTTGATTATACAAAAAAGTAAATAGTATGAAAATCCAGCTACATAAAACTTGTGTATCTTAGTTTGTTGAGCAGTCAAACTAATATGAACCATATACAATGTACAGTAGAAGACATAAAATCAAATTCGCATATTACTTGACTTGTAACAACTGCATTGCAGTGAAAGGCTGACAGCAATAATCGCCCCCATAATGGTTCTTCAATACTTCTAAAAAACAACTCATCTTGTACGGTTTTCTTTCAATGTTTATTAAATTAGTGATTGCCTTGTCTGAATTACATCTTGCTTTCTTCTTGTCACTTTCATGATCGCTCTTCAAACTGGAAGAAGTATCCCAATATCAGCTTCCTAAGACCTTGATTGGCGTGCACTAGACACTAAACTGTATATGGCACATATTCTGTATAAATTCTGCTAATGTCGGAGGACGGCAAATTGTCTCTCGTAAAAAATAAATTCTTGTGGCCGATCGGTTCAGCAACTGAATGGCAACTATTGTTTCATCTCTTCGGTATATTACTATAATACGGATATATAGAAATCATCCATAAGATATATGCTTTATTATAATGTGCCACAATTATTCGACCATTGGAAAGGTGTGATGCTATTTTAAGATAGACGTCAATCAATTGTTTCACCCACAGCCTGCGCTCTGTGAGAAAGTAATAAGTGTCACAGAAAAATCTTCCCAAAACCTTATATGGAGTGCGCTATAGGCGAAAATGAAAACCAACATGGATCACCGAATTGTATTATGCATGAAAATCCGAATAAAAATAACTGAGATAGCAAAAATCAGCACAATTACGATAACCTGAAAGGGCGTGTTTTTTGCGTGCTAGTTTGACCTAGAAAGATAAGAGAAAATTCACTAGTAAAAAAGTAAACATTCGCAGTGGAACCATACGGTATCTACGTGCTCTATCTGCTAAGCAAATATGGACAAAAAATAAGTAATTAATAATATTGGATACATCTTTACGACAATGACTGTACGTATAATACTAATATACTACGAGACGTAATCTTCTGAAATGAGAGAAACCAGATTTCTTAGTATCGATACGCACTGAAACGTGACCTAAGTAATTTAATTGGCAAGAAAAGATGCAAAATCATTACCTAATATAATTTATACATATCATAGATACACACTTATTTTCAAACTGTGCCGCGCGAAGTCAGGCGCATTAATATCCACAAATCACAAACACTATATTATATTATTGTAACAATTTAAAATATTTATAATCGATAAATAAATTAGTGTTGCAGTTCTAATAGTACTTGAGAACGTATGAAAATTTTAGAAAGATTGATTTGTTCGCAATTCGCTGTAGAGCAGTATCTGTCTTCATACCCTACTTCCAAACAAACAAATATTGTATTTTTTATAAACTTCTGGTATTTGAATTCGAGATACTACATAAAAATTACATGCTATTCACTAATCATTGTGGCCAGGTATACATCTTATAATCATTTATCATAAACAGAGTACAGATTTAACGTTGTTACAAACTGGGTCACGTGCTGTCAATCGGAGATTCCACTTCTTAAATCAAATAAAACTACATCATCCAGTAAGACTACTGAATACAATTTTAGATGGTATATGCCTGGTAGAGTGACGGGATGCCGTCATCGACCTAGGGAAAATGCGGTAAAATTTTAGATAATATTGTTCATATGCTCCACTTAGGGAGAAGACACAAAAAATATTAGTCACGCCAAGTGTATTTATTGTTAATTATCACATTAGTGGCATTTTGATACTATTCAAATATATTTCAGCTTTCGATTAATCTTTTGTCAGCAGCAAAAAAAAACACAATTACCAGACGAATAAAATTCGATTTAAAATTTGAATCCTAAGCGCCAAGGAATGACAATCCTAATTTAATCGAAATTAGTACTTTTTTACATGCGTGAGAGAGTCCAATTTGTGAAACATGTTTGAAGCCACTGGTGGCCAAAGATGAGTCGGATTGATACCAACTAAACAAATCGAAATCATGAGAAGCGAAAATATGGATAGAGCAAAAAATATAAACGGATAAAAGATTTATTTGTTCATAGTGTCAGTCGACAATGAAAATCAAAGTGTGTTAATCATTTGTTCGACTCTATCAGCGTTTAAATTAAATATTGAAGATGCCAAACAATGCAGAAAAACTTCGCTAGTTTTTTTAAATGTGTATTAGATACGTTAGGTCTATTGGGTACGCTAAAATAACTATCAGTGTGACTATGGTTATCCGTCGTCATAACGGTTTTTAAATTTTTGCAATCGAACGGACAACTATCATTTAAAATTTAAATTATTGTTACGCGCGGCAACTTTTGCGTGTGCACGTGTTTTAAAGTTTATAAGTATTTGTTAATACAAATACTCATAAACTTTGTTACAACATACAATACATTTAACAAATATTAATTAATTACCATATGTCTTCCAAGCTGGAAAATATAATTTCCACCGACCGGAGACGCAGATACCTAAAGAGATGATTCGACCAACTGTCGACCGGATCGGACCGTTTAACTTAATTGCCAGGGCTAATCTCGCGTTAAAAAATGCGGCATGATAAGGCGAGCGAGATGAATGCATCAAGCAATATCTCAAATGAATTAATTACGTACTTATAACATACATGAGCATGTGACAACAAAATTCTTGGGACTTCCCTGACCCAAAAAAGCCCATCAACACAATATAACATGTACAGTAAAGCTAAATTATTATTTAACCATTGTGCAATGGTATTTTATTAAGTAAATAGTAATCTAGTTAGTCAATTATTTACTTCCAATAAACAAATAAAATAATAATACACAGATGCAATAAGGATACTTATTGATAGGATATTATAACAAAATTTCCCGCATATATTGAAATTTGAAAAAGATAGATACACTGTGGGTGTACAATATTTTGTATGACGCTACTGCTATCTATAAAAAATCACTTAAACAGTACTATGAGCCTTATGACTTCTGACCATAAGGCCATGACTTGTAAATATGTAGTCATGCACGTCCTTTAGAAAAGTTACACCCCGCTCTGGTGAATGATGTCAAAGTGTATATCGTGAAAACTTACATAGACGAATCGTGATCTTAACTTAGAAGTGCAATATTCAAATATCAACTTAGAAATCTGAGCACATCAGGTACGTATCTAGCACGCGATGAGACAGTCATTTAAATGGAAATAAGTCATATATTCTTAAATAATATACGCATTGGCACACAGCTTTTATTGTATATCCAAACTAGCCAAACTACGTCACAAGACACACCATAAAGACTACCTCAATGTGAGAAAACTGAAAGGTCGTACAAGAAACATACAATGTCCCAACAAGCTGACACGTTGTCCATTACACCTATCAATTGCTAATAGTATTCCGTAGAATCTGAGATATATCGTGAACACTTAAAGACACAAATTAATGAATTTCTAGTTTCTCTATGTTCTCTTAATTAATCATAACTCGTGTAAAAAATAGTATTTTTATATTATCATTTATTTGTTTAATATATTGTTTTCTTTATACTGACTACATTCTCTGAAACAAAACAAATAACATAACATAACATTTTCTTGGACGTGTAACATATCACATTATTCTTGGTGCATAAAGCTTAGCTACTTTCATAATTATCAGTATTTTTCACTCAACTGAAAATACATTTCTACCGAATTCAATCATTCTTTCAAGCTACCCGTTATTATGATTTTATATGTCATACCTTTGTATATCTTATACACTGGATAAATAAATTTTACAATTGGCACATTGTCATTTACGATATTCGAATTTCAACCATTTCTGCTACGAACATTGATAATACAGATCTCTATAATGCGAAGAATTATCTGAACAGATTGTTGTTCCCAGGAGGATTAGATATTCGTCAATCGTACAATCGATCGACTGAAACTTGTTTATTTTATAAAAATATGTTTTACAGCGACGGGGTTTAAGCCCGCAACCTTTGAAACCTAGCTACAAACATTTTCTAATGCGTTCACCGAGGTAACAACAACGATATTTAACAAAAAATAACATTTTAAAATCACATTTTTTTACATATATAAAAAATACAGACAATATGGTTATGTTATCAAGTATTATTTAATCGATTTCTTTTGTATATACATATTATAAAATATTAATATTTTGTTTTTAACTAGTGGATTTTAATTATAAAAGCAATACTCTATCCACTGCTCAACGGTGGTCAGTGATAACATTTGCAACAAAATAAATAACATACTTAATATAGGTAATTATCGTATTTTATTAATCAAATCAAACTAGAATTAGCCATTTAATTAATATCGAATGTAGTAACCAATCAAATATAATTACTAGAGGCTAAAGGAATTTATTTTATGGATGCAGTTTTACGACGAAACAGTTACAAAGTTGTGTCAAAGTTTAACATTTTTTGTTTCATCAAGTAATTCCAAAAAGGACGTGAATGCCACACACGCCAAACTATTTGAGTGCCATACTCAAGCTGAGTATCTCAACTTAAATGTGCTACTTTAAAAATCAAAATATATAAAAACAGTGTATTAAATAACTGGTATTAACGCAATGTGCATTATCATTATGCGAACTGTAGACGGAATAGATACTCAAAAATATATTATATAGAGGAAAAAAAAAATTGTTGAGGAGGTTAAGGATTAAAATCCTGTGTAATCCGCTGCCAACATTTTTCTACAATTTAAAAAAGCAGTACTACATATAAAGATTGTGTTTAACCCTTCGACTGCTAAACAAAAATATATTGCCGTTGGTGATAGTGCGAGAAATGCTAACAAGTGCTTTTTTTCAATATATCGGACAGAGGATATTATGCAAGGTAGTATTGCCTAATACAGTTTTTTTATACGAAAAATACCGATGAATTTGAATGAGTTCTTCGTGGTAGTTCTTTTCGATAGCATTCTAAGATTTTAAGTGTTAAATTTCCATTTGAATTAAAAGGATTAAAGGTCTTTTAAATGAAGGTGTAAACATTACTTTTAGTAAATTTAATTAAGGTATTTCGACAGTGTACCGGTAATATACCAAGCATTGGTTACCAAAAAAATCAATACCCATATTAATCACTCTGGTCGAAATACAAAATACATATAATAAAAACGAGATATTAGTATAAAAACTATCATTTATCACTCCACTTAGTTCACGTTATTTATTTGATGAAACATTTTCCGTTATGAGGTTATCAATCTTTATTAACCTCACACGAACTCATAGTCTTAGCGGATAATAAATTATTAATTGATGTAACATTTGCTTTATAATTTTAAAGAAAGCTAATAAATTTTGTTTTTAAAAATTGAGTGTTTATTGAGCTGGCTTTACCGCAAAGTATCACATCACTATTAATGATTTAGGCATGTATAAAATATATTCTACCCAGTCGATATAAAAGTCACGGTCACGGTCATATTGAAACATCTGTTTACTGTCACGAACTCATTTACTGATATTTTTAATGTGATAAAATTAATTATACCAATATTTTATTGGAAAAATTCCATCAAAAGTATTTAATAATACAGACAGTGGACAAAAAACACGATTCAATTATATATGATAGATTATCTAATAAGGTTGTTCAAATGTTAAATAATATGTTTCCAAGTGCGTAAGCCTTTTAAAATGAAGAGCCGTAATTCTAAAAAAAAATATACTAAATTGGATTTCAATGGTTAATTTAAAAACTGCATAAACTGTACTTCAATGGTTTATCTCCTAAGATACAGTATTTTTCATTCATAAGTGTCACACGTGCCAAGTAAGAATTTCGTGGAAACAACATCGCAACTATTGATTGTGAGTTCTCGACTTTTTTTAATTTTCAAGATTAAGAAATCTCGTTTTTAGCAATTTTACATCTCGCAATCTCGAGAATTAGGGAATTTTATTTGAATATTCAAAATTTCTCGAGAAATCTCGATCACAATTTCTAATTGTGTAATTAACAATCACTTGGACTCATATAAAAATTGGTTTAAATATTCACTTTTCAGTTTTGGGGTTATCTTGTCTACTCGGTAATATCCTGATTTATTAGTGTTGATTAAAAATAATGTTGTCGATAGCCATTTCGACGGAGATACCTTTAAACGACTTAAGTTATAAACGATATAGATATTACTGTATAATCGAATAGCTTAGAGAGAGAGAAGTGAGCCACAGTTAACCATCCTCTTTTTAAATAGCCTTGATGAGTAAATTTATGACGAAAACTTTCAGATTTTCGTAAATGAGAAAATGTTAGAAATATTTTATAGTAAAGTGAATAACAAACATTAGAACGAAAGTAATTATATATATTCTAGAGCTTTGAACTTTATCGAGAATAGTGTAGATAAACATTTGTTATATATTACATTACATAAATTACTCCGTTAGTTACGTTTAATAACGCAGCTCCACTTATAAATCACACAGTTCATAAATCACTGCAATATAAACACTTTAAGGATACGTCTAACCAAAGCCTCTCGAGCTTTCATGACACAAAACAGTTATGTGAACCAATCGGATTTCAATACAGCTGCAGCACTTAACCAGTGACAACGAGCTTTTCAATTATGTAGTGTTATGAATTCACAATTCGAGATAATGCTGAGGACCCCACGCATACAATTTACTTGTCCAAACATTTCGTCCCATATCTTTTGCTTTCAGATATCTGCAGTCATTTGTCGTTTTCAAACAGCTTTCACAAACGGTTTTTATGAAAAGATAAAACACATTTTTATTGACTACAAAATGAATTAGAAATAAACTCTAAAAAAATATACATATTAATAAATAATATCCAGTATCAAGAAGTTAGTTCATAGTAAATTTTATCCGTTTGACTGCTAAGATGATTTTCTAAATCTTATCGTGAATACTACATGCGAGTTAAAAATAAAGTTTTAAATAAGTTCAAGCTACAGACGTCATAAAATTACATATGAAGTAATACGTAATAACAAACAACCGTTTCCGGTAATCATTCAATTTTAACATTGTTTAATGTTCTTCAAGTTGACAAATAAATAGTTTTAATCTGATAAATGCTAAACAACGATATGGTATTGTTCGTGATAACAGCGATAAATGCCAACACAACTGTTGTTTTATATAATCATTATTTTTGACTGATGGTGCTTGATGGAAATTGATTTTAAATTCTAAATTATTT
>JAGVSQ010013993.1:0-10823 GCA_022683975.1 Rhyacophila evoluta
GACATTCCCAGAGGATGTGATTGGCATCCTGCATTTCGCCACATAAGCAAGTAGGCTGAAACTGTGAAAAAACGGAGTGAAATTCAATGTTTAGTAAGCTTTCAAACCATCAGAATGAACAATTGGCTGCCCCAGTGCCAGACATGACTAACCCATATATTATAAATGTTACGTTTTTATTTTCATTTTCATTTCCACATTTACACGCTGGACTGTCAACAATCCCAACACACGTGCCAAAGATTCTGGTAGTTTTTGAAGTGGTTTGCAATACAATGGTTAATAGTGACGATAAAACCACGATGAAATACATGGAAGAAAAAGAGATATTATAAAAATATATTTTTTGGATTCTTAGTTATCATATTATTTTATAGTATGTACTAGATAAAAAAAATAAGACGAACTATGGTAAAAAAAATTGTGAATAATGAAATAGGTGCCATACTTTTTTTTTTTTAATTTTTAGAATATCATATATTTTATGTCATCTTTACAACAATTAAAAATATCATGATTTATTTCTTTGAAACAACTAAATGCTAAGCAATTATAAAAAATATTTCATATACATGTTTTGTATTTAAAGACAGAATAAAAACATATTGATTTTTTTATTCAGCTGCGGGACTCAATTCGGAGACTTCGGAACGACTCAGAAATGCACGTGCTTTTCCACTAAGCCATGGTAGGTGACATATTATTTTTAGATAAGATATTTATATTTTTATTAAGTTGAAAATTTATTTTTGAGAAAAACAAAACCAAAATGTAATAATATATAATTAAAAAATAATTAATATGCATTAATTGCTATGCATTCAATATATAAACATTCAACTAATGACATCAATAACACTCAACTTTCGGAAACAAAAATTTTATGGTAATATTAAGATTTTACGAAAAACATGTTTACGTAGACGTATAACGCTATAAATTCATTGTTGGACATTATTTTATTTTTTCAACTATTTCTACTATTTTATGAATTAATTAAGATTAACAACATAATAAATGAATTCACATTAATTTTAAAACGTGAAAACGCAATCAATTATATTAAATATATAAATATAGAATATAACGGATTATTCAGGCTTAGCAGGCATTAGCGAACTAATCGCAAATCTTCAGATATGGAATATAAATGATGTCATATGACATTTCATGAATTAAAGTTTGCTTCGTTCCAAATTTAAATTCTATAATATATGTTTATTTAAATATAATCACTATGGTCACATGGTTACCATAAGACCTATAACATACGTTGAGCTTTCGTTTTTAATATCTTGATGAGCTGAAAAAATTAAACAGTTTTTTTACACTTTTATCATTAGATGCGTATACTGCAAGGTTATTTATTATCTAGCATAATTATATGATATGCTCAATCAACTGATGATACTATTATTAAACTATTGGGAAATTGTCAGGGAGAGATTACCCAGTACTTATTGTTGTTAATAAATTAAAAATTCTACATGTATTAATACTTCAAAACAAACATACCTTAAAAATATAAAAAATATATGGAAAACAAATTGTGTAGCCATCCATATTTGACTTCTAAGACGGCAATGCATTTATCCATTCGTTGCTAATAGCAACACCTTTTAAGGTCATACATAAATGACAGCTGTATGTACGACATTTTCTCTACTATTTTTGGATATACCTTGAAATATGCGCCCTCTTTCAAGCCTTTTTTTATAATTTCAGTGTCAGTATTTTGGGTGGTAGAAATTAAATATCTCTCTGTTATCAACTTGTAATATCACTTTGTGTATTTATTATTGGTCATTTTTATCCAGCCACTCATCGAATAGTAGTGTCTTCTGTTACAAGAGATTCAAATGCGTGTGCGTTCATCCACTTGACCACGAAAACTGACACTACTACCCAATCCTATATAGTAAAATTGTTAATAACTGTTTTTGGAGGTTTATGACCGCTCAACAAGCAATTCTTCATGACATGTATTCGTATCCATCGAATTGTTTTCTTCGTAGCACATTCTACGAAAACACATTTAAATTGCATATTTCCTTAAAATGACACGCCTTTATTAAGCTGTCAATAGAGTTATCAACCAATCATAGAAAACTTTAATTATGGGAGTTGTTGAACTTGGCAGTGGTCTCCGAGACGAGGTCATCCACAAGCACCTGTCACAGCGTCCGCAAATGGACGACGCTGTTTTAAACTAGGCCAATTCGCAATGCCTGATCTGTTCACTACTTATGCTATCAATACGCCGTGTTTTTTAAATAAATTATACTAACTGTGTGTATTAAAATATCAATCAACAAAATGTTTATACGACGGTTTATTTTAAAGAAAGAAATAAATATATACAGATGGATGACCATTTAAAATGAAATGATATTTAAGGCATTCATTTATTAATTAACCTAAGGTTAGCTTTGCATTATAAAACCATTTATAAATTTCGATATTTCATTGGAAAGTGTAGATGCTTCAATACCGAAAGTAGCCAGTTTAGGGATACCTAAAGTAGTTTTTCTCAGTCACAAATCAATATGAAATCTTAGCGTTAATACAACATGTTAATCTTATAATTTACCAGTTTTTCTCAGCATTTGCAATATTTTTTCACATCATACAATCAAATATTATTTATAATTTAATCCTATAACAAGTAAGTGTTTTTATTAAGCTTAATGCAGGTTTTTATATAAATGAATTGGCATCGTTCGTCTTCGATTATTTATTCTATAATGAATAAATACCAAACAATTTTATTTTCAAATAAATCGAACGTATGGCTGGACAGTATTGTGATGTCATATAAAATGACATATTTACATGTTATTATATTTGCATGTTAACGGAATGGGAAAATATATTATAACATGTATATTCAAATATATTTATGTATATTAATTGTGTTTAATATTTTGTGTAAGTAAAATAAATTGATGATCATGAAAAGAAAATTTGTGTGTCGTATGTTTGTGAGAATGTTCAATTGAAGGGAAGTTTGGAGTTTTCAGTGTAGGCAAAATTGCTTGCATTTGAATTATTTACTTATTATATATTTATCATAAAGCAAAGTTTAAATTCATACTACTAGAAAAATGTTAAATGTTATTTATATATTACTTGATGGTCGTGAAGAGCTGTTAAGCGCATATCACATATGAAAAAGAATCTTAAAAATCCGTATTCTTATTTATTTCATATTTAGTATTTTTTTAACCTTTAGTGATTTTAATATCATGCACTAAATGATGAGTATTAATAATTAAGTAAGAATGCATAAAAATAGCAACTGTAATTAAAATCTTATTAAATTAATGTGCATTAAAACATCATTTATATTATGAAACTATTGACACTTGTTTTAATGTTATGTGCATATTATACATATTAGTCATGATAAATTTATAAAGAAACGTTCGATATAATAACTTTTTCATAGTATGGCAACCGTAAATATTCGGCTGAAATCGTAACATTTCGAAATCAAGTAATCACCCATCGTTATTTTTCTCGTGAAATCGGATAAGTTCAGAATTTAATGAACAAACGTGCCAACGACGACAACTTCTGGTACTGTTATGAATAGGAATGAAGTATTTTTGTATGCATTTTTTAACGTCATCTGAATTAACAAATTTCAATAAAACAAGATGTTATTGCTCCAACATAAATGTCGTTGATATTACAAAATCAGCGTTTTATTGTTTCATACTAAGTATTTTACGTATATTTAATTTAAATTCGTTGTTCCATTTTTTGTAGACAATTTAATTTAATTTCACAAGTCTTCAATATCTGGCCAAACTAGGTGGGATTTTTTAATGGATTATTAATAAATACATTTAGATAAAAAAGTAGTACTAAGAATTTTGGAAGACAATTTCAACTGTATATTTCAAGGTATAACTTTTCATTGTATAATATATATGTAAGTATATATGCTTCTAAATTACAAGAGACGTATGTTAAGTCACGTTAATTATGGCAGTTTATTTTATTTTTTTAAGTTTTTACTAATTTCACTCTGTGTATTAAATTATAAAAATACAAATGATTTTATTTGACATAAAAATAAGGCAATACAGTTTGTTTTCGTGGTAACAGAATACGTATTATGGTGTGTACACATTCACGCATCGTGTAACGTTAGAAGTTCGTTCGCACATGTAATATGTTTAAGATAATTATTATTACTGGCAACTCACGTATTCAAGTGTTTTTATGTAAACAATAGAAATTAAGTATTTCGAAATATTGATGTAATCGCCATTTTTTTATTCCGATCGATTGCTTTGGCATTCCACTGACCAGGGCATAGGCGGTGAACCTTTTAAAAAATTTGGACTGCTTTTTTTAAAAATTATAATTGCTCATTTTTCAATTTCATTACTCTACTTATTCAGCATCTGCATTTTTGTATTGAAAAATTACTTATCCTGCTGCGAATATCAAGCCTGTGATCTAATCCACTCATCTACCACACATAACAAACATTTCATGTTTGTCTAAAAGTTAGCGTGCGCACATAGCGATCCGGAGAACTCGGGCTCGATTCCCACATCTGTCGTATTTAAAAAAAATCAAAAATTCAGAACTGTTAAGTAATTGTCTGAAAAAAAATTCTCGTGAATAATAATCTATCAAGACGTCTTCACATTGACGAGATCCATGTACTTCACTTTCGGAGTAGATATCCTCATACTGTGTCGATTCATATGGTTCACTTTGGGAGCGAACATGGTATATAAAAAATAATAATACTAAAACGTAATAAAATAATTAATAAATATCATACGAATTCGTCGACTGTAAAACCAGCTCGAAATGGTTTTAATTGACAAAATCATTTTTCAAATATACTTAATTGAAAACAAATTATTCAACGTGAATAAAGTTATAGGTTAGCATAGTTGGTAGCGTGCGAGTCTAGCAATCCGGGGAATGCGGGCTCGAATCCTGATCTGATGGATTTTTAAAAAATCTGAAAATGCAGGACTGGATGTCCATTGGGTTGAGCAATTGTCTGACAAACAATTCTTGTGAAACATAATTTACCAAAGAAGCTTTTAAATTGCGAAGGTCCACTTTCGGAGTGGATATCTTCACACTGTGTAGATCTATATGCCCTAATTTGGGAACGAACATGGTATATATATATATATAGATATATCAAGGTAATACTATAAGTATACTTTGTTAGATTCATTTAGATTATATGTGAGGAAATATATGTTTTATTGATATGATTTAAAGGCGATCAAAATTTTGAAAAAAGTTCGATATACTTTGAATATATTGTTTTTGAAACCACGTGTTTTATATTCATACCAGTTTACTTTTCCGGTATAAGACAAAGCAATAAAATATCTCATAATAATATTATTAAAATCACTAGCAAAAATGTAATGACTTAGGCTCAGAATGTACCTGTTGAGTACCCCTTAAAATATAGTTTTCGCTTACCTTCGGAATAAAATGGTTGCGGCAGAAAACCATTATTATTGGCAAACAGTGAGTTGCTGGATATTTTGTGCTGTAACTTCACGATTTGCATGGACGAACACCTCACGAGCATGGGTAGACAATAAAGCCAGCTGATAATGGAAATTTTGATTAAGAAAATTACTTACGCCCTACATCTTCTGTCAGTAAACATCCATAGACACGCTATGTCATCATTTCATGACTGCAACTCATTTGAGCTGCACTCACCTACTACTTAGAAATAGTTTTATATTGTAGCGTCACACATTATTATAACGGAAGTTTATGCAAGACATAAATCGTAACAATATGTCTAATTTAGTATGAAAATTTATCGTGAAAATAATATATTTATTTATAAGACCACATCGATTTTAATTGTTAGATTTTATTTCAACTTTTTTTTCTAATCTAGCACAGTGGAAAAAAATGTTGAGAATAGGTGAAAATCTATAATATGATTTTCACCTATAATAAGATATATCTAATTAGTCTATTCAGTCTCCCTGGTTAGCTTAATTGGTAGCTTGCGCGCCAGCAATCCGAGGAATGCGGGCTCGATTCTTCATCTGGTCGGATTTTGAAAAATCAGAAAATGCAAGACTGTGGACGCTTATCGGGTTGAGCGATTGTCTGACAAACGATTCTCGTAAAAAATAATCTGTCAAGACGTCTTCACATTACTAAAAATTATTAAAAAATTACTCACGCTCTAAACTTGCATATGATCTATTTATGACAGTTATTTTGAAAAACAAACTGAGTTTCTTAGCATAGTTGCAAATAATTTTCATTTGAATCACCAGCAATATGATTATTACTATTATGGCGTATCTTCCATCAATACATCCTACTTGACAGTCAGCTTTAAAACGTCCGTCGCAACATGATTGAAGTTGTGAAGATACACCCGACCTCATACTGCCGATGTATCATGTGAGTCCTTACATGAGAAACATAGTTTCTTTACCAACTACCTAACTGGATTTTGTCGAAAAATTGGAGACATCGCGTAGTATTAAAATATTCCTATAAGGGAGTGAAGTAAATAGAAGAAATTTTATTTTAATGAATATTTTATTTTTTATTGTTTTTTTAATTTCATAATAACGAATATAAAAGTATTGGCAATGTCGTTGTTAGAAGAATATGGTTTTTATATATCAGATCAAATTGATATCATGCTATAATGAATTCTTAACAATATAGTATTATTATCAATAAACATTTTTATTATGGCATTTTAAGCTGTTGCATTTTTATGAACACAATATTTTCATAATCAATTCTTAATGGCATAAAGTTAACATATAAAATGGCATAAAACTGTCAATGTAATATATTGTGCTTTTGTATTGTAATGCAACTATTGCATTGTTAAGGTAAGCTTGCGTAGGAGTCTTGTTACTTCAGTGTGTAACGAGGACTCCTTAAATATTTATAAAGCTTTCGATTTCATAAAAGTATAAGATGTTTACTGCATTGATATTAATATATATTGTAATACCACCAATGTAATACAATGATCTTATAAGTTAAAAAAATTCATTTTACGGAAGACGGATTTGAAAGTCAAAGTTACTGAATTCATTAGGAAATAGTGGAATATTAAGCTAAATGTATACTATTTTTGGTTAGTAGTAAAAAGTACATAAAGACTTGACTGCATTCGTATAAATAATTAAACGATGGCAGTGTCGAGTCTTAATTTTATTGCATTCAATGAGTGATATTTAAGTAATGTTATTTTAATGTACTTAAACCATAGTTGTTGAATAGAAAGCGAAAATATTATTATACAAAATAAGTCAGCCTACTAAATTCATACTCTTTTTAAACCAATTTTGTCACATTTAAAACCTTAGATTAAGTTTTAACTCCTTTTAAGCTTTTATTGCCAAATGGTAAGGTTTTTTTTAAATATTATAAACTTTCTTTCACATTATTTTGAATATCTATTTCAGTTACTACTTGGCTTAATAATAATTTTATTGTTACGTCCAAAGTATTTGAGGAGGATGATAAAGAGGTTTAAAAGATAAAGCAAGCTTATAAATTGAATAAAAGTTTTTTAAAAAAAGGTTCCGATGAAAATGTGTGGTAACAGTAATTATTAATGCTTTTAATAGAACAAATATCATATTATATTTAAAAATTTGACCAACGTACTTATTGTAACAATTAAAAAATTTTAGTACTCAAAGTTTATTTCTAATTGGGTGTATAATATTATGAACAGTCGAATAAAAGATCAATAATTCGTCCAAATCAGAAAACAATGGGTGATTATTATTTCAAAATGGCTAACTTACTAAAATACCACCTTTTGAATACTATTATATAAATTTCTACAATTTTCAAGTACGTTCTTGAAATATTAACGCTTACGAAAAAAACTTTACACAAAAATCCATTTGCTCCACATTTTAAAACAAACGCACAGATAAATGACAAAAGAGTCCAACAAAAAAGAAAAACAATGAAATTGCAACCGATTACTTCACTGTTTCCGGTGTAATTTCAGGTAGGCAGACAAAGTTTTAACGTTGATTATTGTTACTCCATGCTTAATTACAGTCTATCCTGTTTGTCTATTGAAATTAAACTTGCCAGTAATAATTTTGGCTTCCGTTTTGTAAATTTCGTCGGTGTCTTGGATTAGTTTTTACTTTCCGGTCTTATATGACGCTGAATTTTTTACATAACACCAAAAATACAAACAACATTGATGGAAATTAAAAAATCAGCCACGCAGATATTGAGTATTAAATTAGTCTTGTTTCCCCGAAAGCCAAAAAACTCTTTCAAAATACCTCTTCAGATTGTGTTGATCCATATGCTCCACTTTCGAAGCGGACACGGTAAGAAAAGAAGAATAAAATATTAACACTGTGATAACATCGAATGACTTTTCTACTTAATTTACTGGAAAGGTCATCAACTTGCAACTAACAAGATATATTCAAATATTTAAGTTGATAAATATTTGATACCAACGATGTCAGACTGCTTACTGATTAATGCGTGTGTGCGTTCCAGTGATAGATATTACAGATAAATCCTTGCAGTTGCATATTTTTTTACAGATGTATTAAAGACTGGATAACCGGATAGGTTAACGACCGATCTTCTTGAAAAAGTCTTCTAAAATAACCCTTGAAATAGATTATAACAAAAAAATATATTCATTTTTTCTCAGTTTGATTATTAAAAAACAAAATTTTATATCCAGTATGATAAAGAATGTTTAGTTTATAATGGAATAAAATCATATTTATTTTTGTTTATTATTTGATGTAAATGACTTGAATTGGTAAATATAGTATGTATACTAATTTGTATTTCATAAATCATGGCTAAGTTGTGAATACACTTCTAAAGATTGATATGAAGAGGATAACTAGCATTTTAAACAAATCGTCAAAAGAAAAAAACAAAGAACGACAACATAATATAGAAAATAAATTGAGTACTTAACGTAAGTGTAAAAAGAAATGTAAATTCATTCTGACCCAAATCAGTTAATACGTAACATTTAAATAATTTTACTTACTACCTGAAGAAGCTCACGACTTCGTTTGTAAAAAAAAGTGCATTTATATCATCAACTTGATTGGCAGGTGTTTTAAATTTCTCGCAATATCATTGTATAACATAGCTTGAACTCGATTTAAAAGTTAACTGTAACACCAGTAGCAAATGTAGTAATCATTTTTAAAATGATGAAGATGCTGTGAAGCATTAATTTATATGCGGAAATAATTCATTATGAGGTGAGTGAAAGGTTTGGCGGCAAAAAACAGTATCGGCGGGAAACAGTCGTGAATCTGCACTCTGTGTCTACTTGCAGTGGAGTTACAAATTCATTTTAACACGAATGAATTATTTATTTGTTTTATTCTTAATTATTTCACAATTTTACAATGGACACACGTTTAAAAATAAAACAAATAATAATTCAATGTACAAATAATGTATTGATATATTATAAATTACGAAAAGGAAATAAGAAATCTAGAAGCGAGTATATAAGATAGTTTCTCTCATATTGAAGGCTGTAGATTTAACCAACGTAACTCCACAGCTGCTAGTTTTAAAATAATTTATAAATGCAAGATTTGGTATCCAGTACGTCAAGTAATTGAGTGATAATCTATTCTGGTATGAAAACGCTGTGAAGATAAGTCTTTAAGTGATGGATATCCATATAATTTATTGCTAGAGTGGACATCTTTACACTGTGAGATTCATATGCGCCACCTTTACAGTGGGCATGGCAAACAAAATAAATAAACAAGAAATGACACGAAAGGGAAGAAATTGGAAATATATATTATATCACATATTCGTATGCTAAAACAATATTTTATAGGAAAGCGAGAATGAAATGATGTGATATATTTTTAATTAATATCGACTTTGGAAAGAAAAAAGGACGTAGCCCTGAATTTTTAGAAATAGCTTATATTCAATTATCATTATCTGTACAACTTAATACACGTTATATCTAAAGCAGATAAGCTGAAAATTCCGGACTGGTGTCTATATTCAACTTTAAAGTTTGGAAAAAGCATGGCCTGTGAAATTAACGACAGGGAAGAGGAGCTTCCACATAATTTATTTTCTTGATTTTTTTAAAAATGACTTATTGAATCAATATACTGAGTAAATAAAACATATGGTTATGGAATGTTTTGACTTTGGCTCGAAACCATTAAATAAATGCTTTTTGTGCCTCCTGCGAAATTTGTTCAATGCTACTTACTTCCTTTTTCCTCTCCAGTTGATATGATTTTCGGAGAAAAAAGGGTAAAATTTATAAAAAAAATGTTTACAATTACATTTAAATTCTAATCTGAAATTATTATAAAATTTTAGTAACAACAAATATAGTTATAATTCCTTATAAACGTCAAATTATTAGATGCATATTTTACACGAAGATATTGGAGGAATTATTTTTAAAAATGTATTGTCAGTAAGCATATGATGCTAAAGTTATTTATTATTTATATATCAACTTAATTTGTGTAAAATGTGATAACATAAATTTATTCATAATGAATATTTTAAATATTATTTTGTACGCCACTGTATAAAAAGAAGTGTAAGTAAGTGGGCGACTGATGGATAGGAAATAAATTGATAATTACGACTGATTGATCCACCAGTGAAAAATAATATACTCTCAAATTATATTCTTAGCGCTGGTGAAATAACATCGAATTGTTACAAAACAAACCGTATGAAGTATTGTTTTAAAGATGATTGATAGAGCCTATTCTAAATGAGAGAGAAGACAGAGAGGAGGGTTATTTTGAAAGACAATT
>JAGVSQ010013994.1:0-10823 GCA_022683975.1 Rhyacophila evoluta
GTGTAGATCCATATGCTCCAAGTTGGGAGCGAACATGGTATAAAAAAAAAATATAAGAAATATTATATATTTTGTGTGTTGGTAGATTAATTTAAAAGATAAATATTAGTATTTAAATAGTTAATATGTCAGATTAAAACTAGCATATTACGATATCTCTCGACTTAGCATATATTCAAAAGGTATGTGTCCGCAAATTGCGACGGTGTGGTGTGGAAAAGAGTTAAGTTGGATTTTTTTCGGGCGGATGTTTCTCAGGCCGTGCCAAGAGAGATCGAATCACCGTCCATTTGTCATTGTCACCGAGGTGGCGATAGCTGGACAAACACAACGCACATACAGGGTGGCGGGACACATCACTCAAAACGCCTTTTTTTAGTTTTTATATCACCACACTTACAATACTTGCAGGCGGCGAAATTCGAATATTATTATTACAAAGTATTGTGATTAACGGTTCGAACGAAAAAAAAATTATATACGATAAATATTTAGTTACGTCACTATCAAACTATGACATGATTAAATTATCTATTTAGTCACAGTCAAATTGTTTAAGAAATATACAAATTGTTTAAGAAATGAGCCATAAAAATATATAGCTTTTTTATACAATTATATTTTTAATCCATAAAAAAATATCAAATATGTCTTAACGGACGATATCAGATTAATTACTTATCAATAATAAAAGAAATTAAAATATTTTCCTACTATTATATCACGTTATTTCAGAACTCTTAGTTACTAATGACAATTGTTAAGCCCAATGGGCATTCAGTCATCCATATCTTAATTTTTAAAAATCTGACAGATGTAGGAATCGAACCCGCATTTCCCGGATTGCGAGGCGCGCAATCGGGAAGAATTATCGTGAAAACTTACCTGTCAAAACGACTTCGTACGGCGGAGACCCATATGCTCCGTCTTCAGAGCGAACATCGCATGAAAAGAGTTGTTAATGAAAAATTAATTTTTCCGTATCCCAATATAAATATAATATATAAAATAATAAACAATTGAATATGTATATGTATTAATAAAGCATTACATTAATTGAACTACAGCAATACTTTAAAGATTTAGAGAGATATTTAGGAGAGAACATAAAAAATAATGTGCTAAAGAAATTGATGCCCAGCATACGAAATCGGCGATGTTTCTAAACATATATTTAAATATATAATACAATATAATTTATTTTATGAAATATTGAGGTATTTTGAAACACCTTTTATGCTTGGCAAAAAAAGACCACAAGTCGTTCTTCGCGCGTTTTTGTGTCTGAATAACTATTAATGCCATTTTGGTTGACTTAACCCTTTTTTGTTGCTGGGAATGTCATCACAGAAATGAATATTAGTCGACTTCTGAGAACGTTCGATGAAGCTTTTCCCAGATTTGTGAACACTTTTCTCAGAACTCTGCAATAATAAAGCTTTTGCTTTTTTGGTAATTAAGGCGTATATATCCGGAACTCTCAATCTTACATCGTTATATCTGGTTAAGCTTTACTATGCCCACCCCAAAAGTGGAGCATGCTAATCTCAAAAGTATAAATCCAGTAATACAAGTATACTACGGAAATAAAGTATGTATATAAATCTCCGCGCTTAAAAAGACTTAATTATTTCATGATGACATTGATTGTCAACTAATTATTAAATGCACTCACTTTGATATTCATTCTTGCATCTTTTGACATTTATATAATTCAGCAACCTCTCAGCTAATGGGAGACGAATGAATACTTTCTACCGATTATTTTTTTTGTTTTTACCATGTAATCTCCGTAATGTGAAGGCATGTCTTGATAGATTATTTTTTACGAGAATTGGTTGAAAATTGCTCAACCTAACTTGCATCCAGTCCTGCATTTTTAGATTATTTAAAAAAAAACCTTGCAGGCATGGGGATCGAACCATCCATCCCCGGATGCGAGGGGTGCACACTAATCTCTACGCTATCGGGAGACTTTTTTTATTATATGCCTAATGAATATTCTTTATTAATCAACATGTTAATGGCACATTGTGTAATTACTCAAGCGTATCGTTGTCATGTAAAAGATAAAAAAATATTGACGTTTGGCTCGCTTGGATTGGTATGGGAAACCAGTCCTTAAGACTCTTTAGAGATTTCAGTTGGCGCTTTCGAAACAAGACTTCTTTACTAAGATAAAGTATATTAAAACGTTTATCACCACATTTACCAATTACATTTATTATTTTTACTAATTTATTAATTCCATCAGACGAGAATTGGTTTATAAGATGTAAAAATTGCCTTTATTTATATTAAAGTTGAATGTAAAAAAATGAACAGTGAAAATATTATGCCGCAAATTACGATCTTTCGAAGGGTAATTACGAGTTCTTTAGATTAGTTTAGTAGTTAGTTATGTTTAGGAATATTCCGTCGGAAAACCAATCAAGACAAAAAAAAGTCAACCACGTTTATTCATAGTTTTCAAAAAATCATTAGCAAATTAGCTATCATATTGAGATTATTTCAACTATCCATATAAAATGCAAATATTTGAGTTTTGTATATTATTGCAAATTATTAATTAAATATTGTAAATATAGATTAAGTAACTGGTAATAAATCCAATCTTGTGAAAAACGTGTTAGTATAAATCTACATTCTTTAAATTCGCAGCGGAAATGGTTTAAAAACATTTCGAAAAAATCTCTTCCAAATTCAAATAATTAAGCCTGAAAAAACAAGCTTTGAGGAGTGTTACTGAAGTTTACACAAAACATGTAATATCAACATATATTATGTGTATACAATATATTTACATAGTTGTGTAGGTATATACAAAAGTAGGCAAAGCAATATTTTACCGCAGGTGTGTACCCTGACACTTTGGAGTCCCTTTATAAAAGAGAACATAATAAATTGGTCCTTCCACATGGAAAATGCTAATTTTAAGGTATTTTAAGATGGTATAAAAGTTTCTCAGTTCCCGACGGCACCTGACCCGTAACTGGCTTAGTAATTTATTTTGAATAAATCTCACAGGGTGAGACTAAATATTAAAAAGGTAGCAATCCTTCCTTCTGGTCAAAAAACACCATACTTTGACCACTATATTATAACTTATAACGAGCATAAAATGACGATTAATATATGATTTTATTGCATATCTACATATCGATAACTTACAAATTTAAATCTTCACTATACTATTTATACGAAATATTTTTTTCGTAAACAAAGTACTGACATCTTATTAAGCTAAGAAAATTGTTTTAAGAATTACTATTAAAAAAATTAATAAACTGTCGAAAAAAAATAATAGTTGATCGACGCGTTCCAAGAAGTAATATTTACAATACAATATGTTTCTTACACACTTCTTATAAATTATTCCAACAATTATTTGAATTCAAATTATAAGTTTTTTTTTCTACATTTCAAGTAAAAAAGTTATGAAATGATTACAATCGTACATATTTGTATACTCATCCGTCGTTGTTAAAACTGCGTCATTAAATATTGTTGAATTTTATCATGGCTTATTGTCAATGCGTCTTTGGATCGCATCTATTGAAATTCTAAATTTGAATTAGTTTTGTCGATAGCTATTGCGGATGCGATGCCGTGAACAAGAAAATAATGAGCCCTAACATGTAGAATTGACTTCTTGAGTTATTATTTATTATTTGGGAAAATGTCATATGCATTGAAAAAAACAATGTGTTAATCAATGTTGTTTTTCTTTTTGTTACAGATTAAAACTTCTCTACATTATGCCCTTCGCGAAAAAACCTATCTGGACCATATACCTATCGCGGGATCTTTCGCGAAGGAACGTTGACTGCGGTGAAAGATTAACCTTTGGAGGAACTTAATGTTTTAAATGAACTTTGTTTTATTTAAAAATTTATCTACAATACTATGTGTAATAATAATATAGATGATATGTGCAATTCATCGTTTATAGAAATATATACCTATATTAAAAATAATTTTTGATTTTAGTAGAAATTATCAGTATTCACATAAAGGATTGTCTATTGTAATTATAATCACAAAAATGGAATCATACGTATAGTTGAACTTTGGTCACGACATGCTTATAGTTGTTAGTATTAAGATGATTGTAAAAAGATAATGCCATGTTTTACGAGAGAAAAAGAAAGAGAGAAAGAGAGAGACAGAGAGAGGTGCATTAACATAAACATTAACATTGCGGATGCGATGAAATTTAAGTTAACATTATGTTGAAGTAATATTAATTTAAGTTTCATGTTTAAAATAAATTTTATTTAGGCAACAATAAAGATATAATAAAACGATACGTAAATCGGCTGTTAATTTTCAAATTGCCGAACGTCGAGTGATTTTATTGAATAAAATATGTAGTTAAATTAAAAGATAAGTGTTAAAATTAAAGCATATGCCGAGGCCTGCTACATCCCCTCATTATATGAATACAAAAAAGCACACAAATAATGAAGTTATAACTAAGATAGAGTTAATGCAATAGATAGGCTCTGTACTTACTTACTTACTTACTTACTTACTTACATTAGAATCCATATTTATATTTAACGTTCATATTGTATGTATGTCTTCTGCTTTCACAACATTGTTAAATATTCCTTGGCAATATTTTAGGCATTTTATTTAACATTACAATTTTATAAAAATGATTAATTAAATTTGTCACTGTTTATTATTATTTTCAATCACCCTATACCGATATTATTCACTTAATCACCACATATAAAGTCTTTAAAAAAAAATGTGTTTAAAAAATATTTCAAACCGTTTTTATCTTATCAAACAATGAAAACCTAAAAATTATTGCCATGGAATTAAAACATATATATTGTGATGAATAATGTAGTTTAGTCTCTGACACTTATCGATTATTATATTTTAATAAATAATATGCTCAGAAACTATTGAAATAATTATTTGGTTAGTAAATTCACATACTATTATGTAAATGGGTTTAAAACAATATTAAAAATTTGTGTATGTTTATTGCATAATATTGACCATTTGAGCATTTTCCAGTGAAGATAAATCTTTATATTGAGTCAATTTATAATTTGTAATATATTTCTAAAATACAGTACATACGTAACAATTTTTATAAATGATTTAATATAAAAAAGTAATAAAAAAAATATTCAATTCACAGTAAATTATTAAATCTGTTTAATGTAATGTTTTTGTCAAAATACTGATTTTTGGTTGTTTGTAACATTTAACTATTTCTGATTAGATTTCGTAATTTTTAGAATCATTAGGTATGTACAAAATGTAAGTTAAATAAATAATTATGATAAAAAATTACAAATTTTCGACTTGATATAGAGAAAATACGACTTACATTTATAAATCATTACTAGCTTAAATAAAACGAACATGATTTTTGTGGAATTGGTGAATAATTTTTAAAATAAAAAAGAAACACTTTTGTCGGAATTCATAGACATAGACCTTGTAATAAAACTTTTCAAAACTGCTCAAATATTTCTAGAAAATAAATACGGAAAATTATTGTTGAATTAATTAATCACTTGATAAAAAAAAATGATGAAAACAAAATGAAATAGAAAATAATATTATTGAAAGACCTGACTTAAAATTATCATTTTAGGAAAATTAATATTGCTAAAAATACGTAGTATACAAACTTGAAATTTTGAACAAATGAAAACTTTTGAAATTATTATTTGTGAAAAAAATGACCATTTTTTTGTATGAATTATTTTGACTGTTGGTATAGATATTGCTTATTAAATACATTTTTATGTTTTGAAAAAAACTATGTATCTCTTGACTATGTAGTTGAAATTATACCGACTATAATTCTATATATAATAGATATGTTTACAATTATTGCGTAAATAAAATAAAATATAAAGAAGGATGATGAAGCTGTACGAAATAGTATAAGTAAATATAGGGAAATTATATGGAAACAGGAATTATATTTTATTTAAACCTTTGTGTACTATATTCCACATGTTTTGCTGTAAAATTAATAATAGCGAAGTGATGCTACGTTATTACGCAAAAAAAAAATGTTCAGACACATTCAGAAAAGAATTAATTATTATGAATTAAAATAAATATATCGATTAAAACTGAAACACAATTGTTTTCAATGTCAATTGTAAGCCCTTATGCTAAGGTAACATAATATTTAAAAAGTCAAAATTTTCTGGGACACAAAGGGTTAAACTTTTTTTTTATGATATTACAAGAATAATATTTTTATTTTAGATAGCAGATTATTTTATTGATGCAATTCCCTCAATTCACTTATTTTCGTCTTTGTATAAAGGTTAAAAATTGATTATGAACTATTAATTAGAATTAACAGTGTTTTTAAAATGACAATGATGTATGTATCTACGTATGTATTCTTGGAAAGCCGTTATGTATTTATAGAATATCACAAAATTATGATTAAATACTATTATTTCTCGTTAATTGTTTTATTTTTTATTCTTTACCAGATATATTATTATGACTTGCCTGATTATTCCATTCATTTAGTTATATACTAATCATCAAATAAAAATTTTACCATAGCCTGCAAAGTTTTATAATAGTGTATAATTTTCATCACAGGAAAACGTCCAAAGTTATTTTATAACTTTAATTTACAGAGTAAAAAAATATAGTTGCATTTAAAAAAGCTTATATTATGCTATGCTTTATACTAATATATTTATTTACAATACATTAGTTATATTACAAGTAAATGATAGCAGAAATAGTATGTCATTAATGGATGTAAAAAATATACTGACCTATACCGACTGAATGGATTATATTAGCATTTTTAAAGAACCACATTCCAAAAATTAATTCTTATCAAGCATGACTCATAAGCCAATGATTCCACTCATTGTTTATGTAAAATTTTCAGACATTCAAACATATTCGATAGAAATCCACAATGAATATATTTATATGTATTTTTTTTTTAATATTTAATTCAGAAATTATAGTGAGTCATACAGAAATGAGAAATTTAACAATGAGAAAATATTTCAATTATTCTCTAGGTATATTCAATACCATACAAGGACTAAATGTGCAGTAATAAGTTTAATGATTAATAGCTTAATATTAAGACATTTTCATATTTATTAAATTCATTATTCAACTAAACATTTGAATGGTAAACAAAACTTCTTAAATATTGACTCCCCTATTCTATTAGAGGTGTCAAACTCAGATGGGTCTTCCAGATGCTCCCTAATTTACCCTTTGGCATGAATCAGAAGTTTCAGTTTTAATAGTTTATGCAAATGTAATTTATAGGAGCAGTTAGCAGCTGATTAATTTTGTATTGGGGAAGTTTATATTTACAACTTTCAATTCGGTGTTGTTAAGCAATTTTAGCATTTATGCAGAAATAAAAATTAGCATAAATGACAATAAAGTTTTTTGTTCGAATTTCGATTATACAATATTACAAAGGAGGAATTGACAATGATTATCCCAAGGTAAGTAAGCCATAATTGAATCAATGTGATGTTTACATCTTTAATAACACCAAGATTCATTTACTTATAGAGATATTACTAGTTTACTTATGTAGAACTTCTTTAAAGAATACTATTCAATGTAATAATAAATATACATCCTAACTAATTGGAAATAAGTATTTTCTCGGAGATTATATAATATTGAACAAAGGAATGATGATAATGCAAAGTGATAAATGAATTAGACTTTGCAAATAGATCCATGTCGCTTATTATACATGCACTAATATGTTTAATTCAGAAGTTAAAAAAATACAGGTTCACTGTTTCTTTCTTACAATATATTTTTATTCTATATCCGGTTCCTGGGTAGGCATATAATAAAAACCCCATAGTATACCAAAGAATTAAAACAAAATTTACAAATTCATCACTATTTATATGAGTGGCAGGCGGCCTTTTATATAAGTAGTAAGTGTGAATATGTTATTTTGTAGATATTTATAAAGAAAATATTATCATAGTTCTTATGACATTATATTGCACAAATCATAACCAATAATGATATAAAATCCACTAACGTGTACAACTTCAAACTGCATAGTAATAAATGAGAAACTATAATGTGTTTGGAAATGAAAGGATGAATTGTTGGTTGTTAGTTATGTAAGTAAATAAAATGATTAAAACATTGCTTATTCATTTGCTGGTGCACTACGTCATCGATATATTTACAAGAATAAAGCCAGAACGATATAAACTCCGGTATTTTTCCTTTGTGTGAAAGGACTAATTTTATTCAATATATCAAGATTCTTACCTACCTGAATCTCGATTGAACAAACAAAAAAGTTTGAGTTCGTTTCCGCCCACTCTCCTAATGATGTCAAGATCCAAGATGTTCTTTTGGCCGTGCATGAACTGGTTACTTAGATGCAAGGGATAACTAATTAAAATTAAGTTGGCTCCAAAAGAGAATATTAAAACTTCGTTTACATGCTATATAAACCTAGATTCATTATGATTACACATCAAATATTGTAAAATTACACAAATTTTCGTCATTTATTGGTTGCTGTATACCATTTAACAATCAAATTGTTAATTATTCATATGTACCTTCGACTTGCCAACTTTAGTTGGACTATTAAGTTATCTATTCTCATTTAATATATCCTTTTTATATGACTCCTACAGGCCCGTTATGCTGACTATTTTTATGGAATAACGAACGTGAAAAATCCTTAAACATTCTCACTGCTATGTATTCTTATTGTAAAAAAAGGAGACTAAGGTTATTTAAGCTTTTTATCTGAGTAAGTATAAATATAGAAAAACGTGACCCGGTAGTTAAATATATTAACCTAACTTAACCAAATCATCAACTTGAGGTCAATGTATCGGGCTGGTGTATCAGGAAAATTCCAAAGCATCCGATTAGGAAAATACTGTATCACACATAAACAAGGAAAGTCTTGTTTGGAAGACAAAAAAGCTTAATCATTTTGTTACATCTAATAGCTGTTGACTGATCAGAATACAGTTTCATATAATACATTGAATAAGTTTAACACGTGCGGAAAAAACAAATAATTATAAACAGTAATTTAAATGTAATACAACTGAATATAGACATATTAAATGTATATATTTATATAATAAAGGAATGCTGTAGAGGTTAATGTTAAATATATATGTTCACAAAATCCTATTTGATAGTAGGGGGGAATTTTATATTTTTATATACTTTAATTCTGTTTTCTTGCGGCCGTTCACACTATCCAATTAACATTCGTTTGTCTTCAAGAGATCCGAATGAAATAACACTCAGGCAAAGCCGGAAATAGCATTTGAATAATTTAAATAAGTCCTCTTTTAACAAGCTGTGGCAAGAAACGGCAAGCTTCTACGTGACTCCATATTTGTCGGCAACAGACAATGCATTTCTCGTATGATACTAGATAACACTTTATACAATAGTTCAGCCTTAATACTTTACGTAGTGCTTGAGTGTGCCAAGTAGTAATATGGGCTATCTGAAAACATTTCATATTATTACACACTTGTTGAATCCAGCCTCAAAATGCCAGTTTAGTCGGTAATATAATATCAATTCAAGTAAAATTTATGACTGAGTAGTTTTCGAATACCATAACGATAAATTAAATTGATTTGATTATTCTAAATAAATTAAAATTCATTTTAATCTTTAGTTGCCCTTTGTTAATCTGAATTCGCTTGCTTTCTACAAGAGATTTCATTGTTTTTTTTTTGTTTTATTGTATGGTAAAATAATTCCTTAATACATCGAAAAATAGTAAGTAATAACTCCATAATATATTCGGTTATTTTGACATCATAATCATAGAGTTCTACCTGGTAAATATTAATTCAATTACAAATAATTAATGAGTAAAATGGCGTGATTTTACTAAATTATTAAAATCTTTGCTACCTCTATTTATAATTATGTTAGATTAAATATGTATATATATAGATATTTTTATTCAAAAATTGGGACTAGATCTTTTGTTATAAAATATTATATATATCCTACTTCTACAGCAGACACCGTCACACTATGGAGATCGATATGCTTCACTTATGGAGCGAAAACTAAAATAATAATAAATACATTGAATGACAGATAAGTGTTCATTACATACATACCAACAATAACGTAGTATTGTTTCAATTCAGATATGTTGCAATTTTTGTATGATTAAAAATTCGAGTGACCTTATTGGTCTCATTTATAATATGTCAGAATTTAGATGAAAATCATGAGAAGGTCAGCTCTCATTTAAATATATCTGGGTTCGTAGATGTTCATGACACTTCATGATAGTTTGGCATTTCTTTTATACATATTAATGACAAATAATTAAATTATTGAACTCTGGATAAATTATGTGTTTTAAGAGATCATTTATATAGCGTGACGGAAAATTGTCAGGTCGTAATTTAATTCGTCTCGGTTGGAAGTGAAATGCGCTTGAGACTAATGTGATGTGACCCCAGTCAGCTTGCGGCAAATCATAGAGAACGATGAGCGCTTCAGATATCTTGAGGCTTACATCCCAGAGGATGGCATTACTAAAAAAAGATTGATATTCTCTCTGCAAAAGCTGGAGATTTTTTTTTGCATTTAACATTAAAAATGATTTCAATTCATGAGAAACTTGAAAAATAATACGTGGATTAAGCAACTAAGTGTTACGTCAAAAGAGGAGCAGTGACTCTAGAATCAGTAAAGAAACTTGCATTAGACGTCTCAAAAGAGTGTCCATACCGTTAGAGCAGGGGTTCCCAACCTTTTTGTACTCTAGAGCACATTCTAAAATATTGGTAGGG
>JAGVSQ010013995.1:0-10822 GCA_022683975.1 Rhyacophila evoluta
TTAAAATCAATTTCCATCAAGCACCATCAGTCGAAAATATTAATTATTTATTTAGATTTTCATTTGAAAAATTGGCACATTTTTTACGAGAACTAGTAAAACTTGTTAAGTGTTAATATTGTCAAAGCTTTTCAGTATAAATTGAGCTTTTTTTTACTATGTTCACTTTGAAAGTAATGAACAATGTGAAGATGACAGTGCCAGAATCAAAGTATATAGATCTCCAACTGTCTTATTTGACGTACTATTTTCAATAGAATTGTTTGTTTAACTCATTAGGTGTGCAGTTCTGAATTTTTGGATTTTTAAACATTATGTTGTGGGATTTAAACTTACAATCTTCGGCTCTGAAGCGCGGGGTAACCTTTCGGCTGACGGTTTGACTATTAATTGAGTTAATACGTGTTGATAAATTAATTTGGATACAATCAAAGAAAATAACGTCTATTTAACGTCGGCTAGGAAAGAATCCGATGAAAAATCAGCATCACTAGAAGATCTGACCGGCATTCTGAATCACGCCCCCTCTGAAATCTTACTCACAGAAACACCGGAAGATAAAAACGTTAAAACGATCATCCATTTCGTATTATCTAGGAAAATTACGCGCAGTAGACAGAGAAAGTGATTGTAGAATCGGCGTTCGCAGCTTTGAAGGGGACGCCGGAAAGTTCATCTCGTCAGTGTTGAAAGCGACGCGTAGAAGGTAGGAGCTCTTTCGCTCTCCCGGTCGAAACTTTTTTAAGCGTCGTAACGGTGGCATAAACGGAAAAGCGCTCAAGTTCTTCACACCGCGCGTATGTTCACGAATTCGCGCGTTTAATTAAAGTTTTCAATTAATTATCGAACACGCGTTTATTACCGCCGGTTAATAGTTTGTTTTTCGTATCGGATAAGCGCGTATTGTTGTTCTCTACACTGTTTTCGTGCGCTCGTATGTGTGATCGGTTTGATGGTGTGTTTATGTGATTCGTGTTAGATGTAGGTGTTTAAAAATAGTGCTAATATGCTACTAGCCGTGGTCGTTCTTTTCTCAACTGATTTGTGCGGCTGGCGAGACATTTGAAGGATCCAATGTACTGAAACAGCTGTTGGTATTTTTCAACGCTCGCATTTTTCAACTCGGCCGTATTGAATCTTCGTCACTCTAGGTATTTATCGATAACAATATCACGCATCACAAATTCTCTACCACAACAATTTCATTTCGAAAACAAATTTTTAAATTGTTCCAAATTCAAAAAAATATACATTCCAAATTTTCAAAAAATAGTACAGTTCTATTCTTTATTCAAACACAATTCTTAATACAATTCTTTTTTGTAATTTTAACCTATCACTGCTTATTTTTTTAAAATTGTTTTTTGAATATTACAAATATCTTTGGAATGACTGTATGTGAATTCTATTTGAATGAGGATTATATTCTATATGTATATATTTAGATTTTGTACAATTTATTTCAATATCATTTTTTCACATGTAATGTATTTAAGTGAGAGTAAAAATCTTCTTATAAAAACTCTGTGATTTAGACCGCATTAATATGCTACATACATATACTCCATCTGGAGTGAATATGGTGTTCTTGATTGACATTTATATAAGGGGTTTGCAGTCATCTTTGTAAAAGTTGTGTGTTAATAATTAATTAATTATAAATATATTACATCATTATTAATACGTGAAATTAGAATAAATATACTAAAGAGACTAGATTTATAGATGTTCTTGGAGTTGTATTAGATATTGGGACATAGAGATTAGCTGAATTTATCTCATGGAATTACGATAGTCACATGGTATCTTATGAATATAAAACTAGGTATTATATATCTTAGTATATACTATCGTTGATCTAGAGCAGTGCTTCTTAACCTTTTATGTTTCACGGTACACGTGATGTTTCACGGCACACCATTTCTCATGTTTTTATTATAGTGCAGAAATACGCCACGGCACACCCAGTATCGTTTCGCGGCACAGCGGTTGGAGACCACTGGTATGTAAAAGGAATGCAAAAGCGCGGATTCCACAGCTGCTGGATTTTAAGAATAAAAATATGCAAGACTTATTGGAGAATAATTTGACAACATTACCGACGGTCAATTTTCGTGAAAATCTGCCAAAATAATTCTAATATTGCGACGAAATCTATTTACTACGTTGTCTGGAGTGTATATTATAGTTGGAGCATAGAGATTTGTATGCTCCACTTACGGATAGGACACAAATATCCATATCGATGGCTTAAAGTGTAAAGTTGATTTAGTCCGCTTTTAGCTGAAAATTACTTAATAATAACATCTTGTTGCCCTATGATATATGCATGTCCGGTATTATCCTACCAGTAGTCATGCCAATGCAGAGAGCAATGTTGATGTTTAACGAAATTAACTCGGATATTGATATCTTCCACCTGGGTGAGAGCGAGCTTAGATAGATGCTATTATATAGATTATCAGAATAGGATCTGTCTGACTTACTTGGTAAACACTCTCTTTTTCCTTCTGTATATATATATTTGTTGTAATTCTTTCTTTATTCTTTTTTTTAAATATTTTAATATGCTTTTGATATCTTCGTCATAGCTATATGCATATCGTGTTGTTAACGTATTAAACTTGTAATTTGCAATGTTAAAACATGTAATAAATAAATAAATATTACCCATATATTTGACAATATTTGTGTTGAATATACAAAAAATACATATTAAAAATGATCTCTTTTAAATTTTGACACATTGAAATAAGTTCACTTCGGAAATAGCCCTCTCATACATATTGCGTTATTTTCATCAGTCATTGTTAACGTTAGTGTATTTTATGTGTGACCTAAATCAACTCATTTACTTCCAATATGGCATAAGGGAGCTAAAAGGTTGGATACTTCTGGCCTAATGGATCCCTATAATAACACCAAAATATTGAAATTATCCATTGTTAATTTAAGCCTTGGCATCCTAATAATGTTTCTATTATATTGTAATGTATACAAATTATTTTATCATAATCAATGAACGTATTATGTTATCAATAGATAAAAATAGACAAGAAAATAATGTATATAATATTGTTTTTGTATATATTATAGCTTTTTTTTATTATAATAATGTACTTTGTTTATTATGCTGTTCAACTTATATTACAAGTCGCTTTGCAAATAGGTTGTAATCGATTATATTCTTATCTAATCTAATGATTACGGGATTTGTTTTCTCGGTTAAATTAAAGGTTAGAGTGAGCGCTCATCCGGGAATGCAATTTGAGTTTTTTTTTTATTATTTATCAAATCAGTTCAAAATAGATATCCGCATGAACTGGTGAAAAATCGTAAAGAATACAGTAGCCGAAGTCATAATTTATGCATTTTTCATTTTGTTATATGATATGTTTTAAATTTTGTCAAAAATCGATGAAGCACATCATAAGCATCATGTAGTTTTATGCCTACAATCTTTTGCCGAAAACATCGTTATTTATAACATATACGTAAATGTTAGACTATACAAACGCCCACAAAACATAACCTTTATTCCACGTGATGTATAGAGTAAGCTTCTGTTACGTATTGTTGCCAATGCGAGAGATTCTAACTAGCACACATATTTATTTTAAAAATATATAGTGAATAATCCAATCTGATTTATATTTTAAATGTCGTCAATAAAACGAAAAAGTTAACAGTCTTAGCGGCATACAGTTTTACACTTAAGATATTTTGCCGAAAATGGCTCGATATCATTCATTATCTAATGCTGAAAAACAAACGAATTTAATAATAAAACTAATAAACAAAATAATAATAGTTTTTACTTCTGAGTTTACCAGCCCGTATATTTCTCGTATTTTCACTGGTCTGCAGGTGTAAAAAGGTTGGGAAACCGTGCGTTATATCGGTTTTCCCCAACTGGATGTCCGCGGCCCGGTGCTGGGCCACAGAGACTAACGTCGGGCCGCAAACAATATGCCAAATTTCGAGAAATTCGACATGTAAAAATATTAAATATAAGATTTTTTTCGCCTGTACCTTTACTTGTATTTTGAGTTATTGTTAAATAATAATAATTGGTAGGATGATGCAACACCAAGGAACTTAAAAATAATGAGAAGTGATATATCCGACTAATGTGGTGGTATAATATGGTATCAACTTAAACATGTGTCAAGAAAACGTCATTTCCAATTATATCCTTTTTTCGATATCTGGAAAGTATAATATATACCTAACTAATTGTGGGTAAAAGTATAAATTACATACGTATGATAATTTAAAAAACGCATTAAAACACCAACATTTGTTATATTCATGTTTCGTATGAAATCTTTCTAGTGAAAAGTAGACATCAATAATGCGGCTCTGTATTTTGTTTCTTGGCCATTTTTTGTGCAGTTACATATTACGTTACATATATACGTCCTTAATAAAATCGAAACAAAGGAATAGACTGGACGTGGACGCAGCTCTTCGTCTGTCAGAGAGCACTGCAGCCAAGAATATCCAATATATTAGCAAAGATGCAACAGTAGGTTTTGCATTAGTTTGTTGAAAAAAAAACCATTGTCTTTGTTAAATTTTAATTGTATCAGACTGTTATATGTATATTTGTAAGATATAGTTATGTCCATCTGTCACAATATAAGATTAAAGAAATATTACATAACAAACCATTTTTATTTCAATATTAGTGGTCCGCGAAATTTTTTCCGTTTTTTACCGGTTCGCAGTTGTAAAAAGATTGGGGAACACTGCGTTAGATGATTCCTGTGCAAAAATATTCCGTGGAAAGCTTTTGGAGAATATAATACGATATTGTTTGGGCAGTTTATCACAACGTGGCGTTCGTTTGACCAAAGACAATAAATAATTTTGGCGGCGTGGCGTCAATGAAAACTGTACAGATAAATAACACGTAATTGATGCTCTTCTAGCTTTATTGACACCATTGCGGGACGATCAATTACGCAGAAAGTTCATTAAAATCCAATATCGTGCGAAGCTTTTGTTAAGCATACGTGCTTTATTGGAATTCGTGAATGTTTTAAACGCGTGTTTTACACTAAAAAAGCTTATGACTAATATACTCGTCTATGTCACAGTCTTCTATTTACTTTTATGCTAATCAAATAATAGTAACTCCGTACTTACGGGTATATGGATACTAACCGCGGCTCTAACAACTGATTTAATTTTGGATATGGTGTGTTACTGTAGCTTAAAATTAAAACGGAATATATATTTGGCGATGCATTTTTTTTCGATTAAGGTCGCAGGCACGATATATGTCGCGGCGACAGAGTGACGGCGATAAAACCACGGAAACATAGATGTAAAATAGCTTTAAATATGTGAGTGAGCAAGTGATGTGAATGACGCGTCACCGAACTTGCTCACTCACCTATTTATAGCTATTTTGCATCTCTGTTACGGTCGCTTTAACGCGGAAGCTCAGCTATCCTTCTTGCGGCCTAATGCGTGTAGGTTAGTTGCTGGGTATTTTAAGCGGGTATTAATTGAAGGTAAAGGTTTTATTAATATAATGGCTTTAGCTATAGCCCAATATGTTTATCTTAAGTTTTTACTTTCCACCGAGGCGGGTAGGTACATAAAAGTGAACTAAAATGGGGTGTATTCCAGTTTTTACAAAATAACTCGTAAACAACGCATCAAATCAAAATACTGTGCAGCTATAAGTTAAATAATACAAAATTTTTGCGTACAATGAGTACCAATATGATGTATTTTGGTCCATTAGTTCTAGTACCAGCTCTTTTCAAAGATATGGTAATTCTTCAATTTCTCCGTTCGACAAAGTAAGTCAGAAGATAAGAAAACAACTGTTCTTAATTTTTCCAATCGCGTACTTTCGGTTCCCTTTCTATTTCTTCAGTTTTATGTCTGTTATCTTCTTCCTCACTCAACTAAAGCATCTGTCCATTGACAACATCATCGTCTCCTGTAGGCAGGAAAAAAATATGCATATTTTTATTTATGAAGTCTTGGGAAGTTACTCTTGCGGCTCTTCTGGTGGTTTTAAAGACGTTCATTACGCCACGGTATACAACGAAATAGCAGGTGTAGTTATGTAGAAGATGATTGAGGGGAAAGCAAGTATACGTTCATTGGTTTAAAAAGACTTCGATGGTCAAGTTGATAAGCTATATCAATATAATGTTGTTGTTATATTTTTGTTTAGTATTTGAAGGTTCCAAGGCGAGTGAATGATTTGGAGCCTTCAAAAAATCTTACAGTGTATGTTATTAAAACTCATAGTCCCTTGTAATAGTTAACCTCGATTGATATATTCCCAGCGGATGACAATATTTATAGAAACGGTATTTTGTATGACCTTACTGTTGTATACTATCTTTTGATATTATCTAAGTCGGGTCGTCTCTAAAGACTTGTCTATTTTTTCTATATCAATAACTAAATTACTTCGGTGGTTAATTGAATATCGCTTGTATTTAAGTGCTGGTTAGTTTGAGTTTCAAATTCTACAGCTGCATTTTGTTTATGTTTAGGAGGACCAAAATACCTCTACATAAAGAAATAACTATTGGAAAATGATTTAAAATTACCCACATAAACTAGAACAATCATAGAATGGATGTAGTTAAGCAGAAGACAGCAAGCCACAAATGTTTCATTTTATTGCATAAAGTGCTTCGAAAACATCAATACTTTAATATGACTAAGACACTTATCAGAAATATACACCCAGAAGAAGTAATCGCAGTTTTTTCCAACCCGCATACTAACAGTTTACAAAGTATAGTATCTATTGTACGAAACGTCCATGTGGTTAGAAAGAATTCGGCTTTGAAGTTTAAATATGAGGTTACTTCATTACAAATAGATTTTTCACTGTATCTTTTCTAAATTATAATAATTATCATAATGCCACATTCATATATTTTCAATAAATAAACGTACGTATTGTTGTATGGTACTATATCAATATATTGTTTTATTTATAAATAAAAAATACATTAAAAATAATAAATTCCAAGGTTTTATGGGCATCGACAAAGTGGTGTTTGGCTTTTTATGATGTTAGTAAAAATGCAAACACAAAAGATAAAAAAATATGATTGGAAACTTTCATAAAAAAGTGTTTATACCATTATATGTAACAAAAAAATGAAAGTTGGCGAAGCGTAGTAGCAAAAAAGTTGGAAACCACTGGATTAGAGTATGGATTTGTGAACTAAAATAAAATTAATTAAAGTCTAATTAAAATCAGTTTTCCGACTGGTCATTTGTATTTTAGTACATATCGCTCATGACAAAAGCAATACCTCGTATACCACACGACACATTTTTTTTCTATATTGTACTGGCGGGCGACAAGGATTCTTGGAGGCAGCACGTGGTGTCCATATGCTCCACTTAGGGAGCGGATATCGAATAAGTAGAAGAATGAAGCCTTAGCATGCTGCTCCTAGGATACATATATTACATTTCTATAAATAATGCATTATGTTCGTTACGCCACGGTATGCGCTGGAATAACGAGTTTGATACGTAGGGGTGGTGGAAGGAAACCAAGTGTTATCATAATAAAATATTTTTGATACATCTAACAGTGCATTTAACGTTAAATTCTCCTTCTTCTTATACCATGTCCGCTCCGAAAGTGGAGCGTATGGATCTACGCGTTATTAAGGTATTCGATCTAGAGTTAAGTAATATATGAATCTCTGTAATTTGAAGACAGATTATTTTTCACAAAAATTGGTTCTCAGACAATTGCTCAACCCAATGAGCATCCACTCCTGAATTTTTATTTATGTTAAAAAGATGAAAAACTTTCTTTAATCACTGTTATGATATCGAATTAATTCCATAACATTATGTCACTATTAAACTAACTAAGTGTGTTGATATTTATATACCATGTTCGCTCCCAAAGTGGAGCATATGGATCTCCGCAATACGAAGACGACTTGGCAGATTATTTTTCACGAGAATCGTTTGTCAGACAATTGCTCAATCCAGTCCTGCATTTTCAGGTTTTTTTAAATCTGACCAGATGGGGAATCGAACCCGCATTCCCCGGATAGCTAGACGCACGCGCTACCAACCACACTAACCGGGGAGACAAATATTTACGTCGATAAAATACGGAATGTGATTTAATGATATTGACAATAAAAAGTTTTTTAATGTTTTATATTTTCTTTTACCGTGTGACTTACGAGATATTACTTTGGCACGAGCGTTATACAATCCGTTCTCTAGCAATTGCAACAAATCCCGCAAGAGCGCTTTGTAAAAAAATTCTCGTATGCAAAAGTTTGACATTACAAATGGCCCAATCAGTGCGAGAAGTGTCCTTTGCGACAAAACCCAACAGCGGATTCGCTTACTTTATTTGTGCCAACAGTGACAGCACTGTCGAAGATATAACACTTATGTTTTTTTTAAATACACTTTAATCGTAGACATGTCAGCTATCCAATTTTAAAACCCAGTAAGTGATTTCACTTAAATGTTCTTCTTCATCTTCTGCTTTCATATCCGGTCCCTCAAAATAAACTATTGCAGAGAAGTCTGCTTTTGGCATTAAAAAACCCGGTCACGAAATATATAAACGTGTATGCCCTCCGTGGTCAATGGGTAAGGAAGCGCGCTACGGTGCAGAAGCTACGGGCTCAAATGTCACTGTTCCCAAAAAATAACAAGGAAATGTATACCTATCCTATACAACCTATTCCTGAATTTTTGAAAAATATATCTGTCAAGTCTTCATGTTGTCGATATCCATGTTCTCCGTTTCTGGATTGGATACCTTCACAGTACAGAATACCATAATATGTTCCACTTTCAGTGTGGATATATGGTAAAAAAGTCTATAATCTATATTTTCAATTTTCAACATAAGCTTTCGATTTCCGGTTTATTTTTTGATACATGCAGTGATCTCTTATAAGTCGAATTTAAATAATCTATTCTCGAACACAATCATTTTAATGGAAATTTTTAAAGAAAAATATGTGATTTCTATTATAGTCCATTTCTTAATTTGCCATTATTTAAGATTCTTTTTACATATCCGCTCTCTAAGAGGAGCATATGGACACCACATGCCGCCTCTGAAAATCCTTGTCGCCAGCCAGTATTCTTGCGTTTTCCGAAGTCATACCCGCATCCCGTAACTCCGCCGAATACATTCTACATACAGTATTTAGCGGCCTTCCAGAATGCCGACAACTAGTTGGCTTAAAGAATAGGCAGGTAATGTTCAGACTCTCTTGAGGCATCTGTAATATGTGGCCAAGCCAAGTCCAGTGTCGCAGTTTCACTTTGTCAATCATAAGTGGCTGCATAGTCCATTCTCTTATCTTCTCATTTCAAACGAAGTCATACCACCGTATGCCCAGAATCCGCCGCAGGTATCTATTCTCAAAGCTTAGAATACTGTTATTTTGGGCTTTTGTTGGGTGCCACGTTTCACAACCGTAAAGCAGCACTGACAGAATACATGCATTGAATTGTATATATTTGGTTTTCACCATATACAGCTTGGAGTCCTAGACATTTCGCATAGATGTGAAGGTTGTTCAAAGATATATAATATTTTAATTCTCCGTAGTTATCATAAAAAAATTAACAGTTTTTATATATCAATTATTGTTGTGTTTTAATATTACTGTATTTGCACGCCACTGAATAGTAAAACATTTAACGAGAAATATTGTCATAAAAGACTGCAATGGATGAAGAACAATTTCAAATGTGCATGGACACACAAGAATAACTTTATATTACACATAATAATGTTATCTAAAGTATTCTAAAGAGGTGCCATACTTAAAGAAAATCATGAATTAAAATGATGCAATATGTAATATAATGATTTAGGAATATGTTTTTATATACAGGCAACATTGCCTACGCTGACAACCGTATACTCAAATGCACACAAAAAGACATAAAAAACATTAGACCTATATTTTTGTCACACATTAATTCCGCTCGCTCATCTTGCTTTCCCAATTCGTTCAATTTATGATTATTATTTTTAATTATTTATGTTAAATACTTGCGGTAAATGTTTCAAAACATATTGTGTCATAATTTGATTGAATTTTTAACCGTGATTATAACATAATTCTTCTTCTTTTTCATACCTGCTTTCTGTGTGAAGTGTATGGCCACTATATGACACTTTCAGGATTCTCTGCCACTTTGTATCCTAACAACTCATGCCAGGATCTTTTAATTTTGCTGATTACATCCTATAGTACTCCAATAGTTTTTCAGAAGTCCGGATTTTCATTCAAGAAGAATTTAGGTTCTTTAGAAGCATCCGCAGTATGTGTTCAAGATAGTTTCAGTGCTGCTGTATGACTTTTAACGAGACAGTGGGCTTCCATCATCTCAAAAACCCGATGTCTCATGTAGTCTATTAAATGGCACTTTGCGCGTAAAATGTATATACAACACTATTGCCATGCTGCGGGAAAAGATAAAATTCAATCACAACATTCGCAGTTTGATTCTGTTGGCGTATGAATAATATTGCAAATATGTCATTTTAAAAGTTTAATATTATAATTTTTCTTCAATATTTTGGTGTTTTTTTTTTGTAAATATGTTAAAAAACATTATTAAACACAATCAAATATAAGCAAGCACAATGTCACCTTAGTTGCTGCAGCTAAAGTATATGCCTTAATATAATAAAAAAAACTTTCTTTTAGTAGCGACGTAGCAGTCTGGGCCATAAGAGAGCGGATTCGTGTTTTGGCAATAATACTAGTAATTAATATTTTCGACTGATGGTGCTTGATGGAAATTGATTTTAAATTCT
>JAGVSQ010013998.1:0-10821 GCA_022683975.1 Rhyacophila evoluta
ATTCCCCGGATTGCTAGGCGCGCACGCTACCAACTACGCTAACCGGGGAGACAAACTTTAAGAGATTAATAAAAATCATTAAACATATGAGGTTAAAAAAAAGCATTATTTGTTGGTATCTGTTATTCGTTATTTTTCAGAAATTTAGATTTTCTTATCAGTTCTTTAAAAAATGGATTGAGAGTTTCACTTTATAAATTATGTAGATTTTCACCCTCAAGGAGAGGTATTTTTTTATGATGAATCTGGGATATGAATTCTCTAAATTCCTTTCCAAATAGTAGGGACACATAGAAGGAAGAAGACATAGCTTAGATTTACTCACGATTGCCGATATATATAAAGTAAACTACAAGTTAAAAAAAATACAACAATAACAATGATATAATCAGATAGTGTTGCTAGTCAATTATACAATTGGAATAATATTAGAAGTAATAACATAAATTAACAAAAGGCAAGACCTATTTTCTAAATTCAAATACTTGTTGATATGAAGAAAAATGTTCTCTATTGTCACAAGATATGTCAATTAATCATGGAGAGTTATCACACTCACAGCACTATGCCATACTGTATTGAGCTCAGACTTATTACTTGGATATGTTGATTATAATTCTGGCGGATTTAAAAAAATATATACACGAACCACCCCAATCCAACAGGATATAATCAAACCTATTACCAAAGTAAGGAGTAAAAATAGGTTTGAGTAACATAATAAATGCTGCTTTAGAATTTTATTTATATAATCATAAATTAGATTACTTACACCTAGGTCGGTGCCACCGTGAATGGTCCTGATCTCATTCAATAGCCAAGTTCTTTTCTTTTTAAAGGCATGCTTATCTATTCTTTTCACTTGGCATACAGCCACCGATGTTGGCATATCGGTGCTATTTATTATGCACAAGTAACATGTCTTTTTCTTCTTCAAAAGTTTTGCTACTTCGCAAACAACTAATAATTTCTCCGCGTTCGCCTCAAACACCTCTATTTGAAGACTGTGTCGAATCGCAGCCATTGTTTATGTGTATTATACACGTTTTTAATACAAAAAACTACTTTTATTCAATTGACAGTCTCGGGAGCCGATATAAAAAATATATATTTCAACATTATAACAATTCCACGGATGAGATATGTAAAGCGCATTCATAACTGGGAGCAAACAATCATTTTCCAAATGATTATTTTGCAATTAAAGTCAAATTAAACCGTTTTTAAATCTTGAATTCCAAAATAGTTCGGCAAACGTCAAGGGAGGGTATGACATTTCGTGATAAAATAATTATTTATGGCTACCAGCATTAGTTGGAATGAAACAAATTTTAACGGTTTTAAATTATAGATAATTTTGCATATCTTTCTAAACTAGTCAGTATTCTTAATTTTATAATATTTCTTCTAATTTATTTTTGTGAAAACTTCAAATAAAAACTAAGTCTTGCAGAATTTTTATTTGCGACAGTGGCTCGCTAAAAGATTTAAGTCATTTTGTATGCCCCGTAATACCATCAAAACATATTTTTATTGTGATTTTGTTAGTAAAGATCAGGAAACCATTTCATTCACAAATTTTAATCTTATAAAAATATTCTCGTCCTGGAAGAGCCTTGTGCCTAAAGTGTCTATGGCTAATGATTAAAAGTCTGGCAGCCCCAACATTAAACCAAGAGGCGATCAAGTGACAGATAGGTTATAATTTTCTTGAGTTGCAAAAATATCAAAATCATGGCTGCAAAAACTCAAAAGCCTACAAAGCCCAAAACAAACGAAGAGATCGTTGCCGGATTTCAAGCTCTTCGCAACGAACAAAGAAATTATGCCACTAAGCTCTCAGAATTAGAAATGGATCTCAATGAACACAAGTGAGTTTGCCCAGCCCGGAAGAGAGCACATGCTTTATTTTTTGCATTTAGTTATATATTTACTCAAAAATGCTGTGAGGTATTTTACTAATCCTATTTCTAGTGATGTTATTCTTGTATGATTCCGGTTTTATTCGTATATCTATCTATATTTCAGGATTGTAATCGATACGCTGAAACTTGTGAATGAAGACCGAAAATGTTTTCGCATGATCGGGGGAGTACTTTGTGAAAGAACCGTAAAGGATGTAATGCCAGTATTAATAACAAACCGAGATCAATTGACGAAAGCTATCGCCACACTTACTGAACAACTCTCAAAGAAGGGGACAGAGATTAACGAATATAAAGAAACTCATAACATTCGTATTAGAGGTCAAGATGAAATACCACAACAGGAACAAAAAGATGATCCCCCAGCAGCCACCAAAAGCAATGTTTTAGTTTCCAATAATTAATAAAACAGTGATTGAACTACATAGTGTTGTGGACAAATCAAAAACTAACCTAATGCCTATCAGTTTTTTTTTTAAATTCATTGTTAACACACTGTTTATAAGTGGCAAGAGATGCATACATTGAAAAGTTTATAGTGATTGGGAGTACTGAAGAATAAAATTCACATTTGTCATTTTTGGTTTGAATACATTTAAATATTTAATACTTACTAGAACAACTCTATTAATTCTAAATAAAGGTAGGTTATTTTCATCCATTCCTTTACAGTGTGAATATTTTCCAATTTGGCATGCCAAGCACCCGACAGTCGTCGGCAATTAATATCAGCCAGGCAATTTTTGATCTGCTTCTTCTACACCTTACTGGGTTTTTGGTACCTAACCAACGCAGATGTACAATTTTATTTGATTTAACTAAGTTGGCATATGATTTTATGATGAATAGTTCAGAAGAATATTGTAAACCATATTAAAAAATTTTGAAACATCTGTTATTGTAAATTGTTGTGACTGAATTAAAAATCTCCATGTTCCCTTTTACTATAAATGTAAATTCATACAATTTGAATAAAAAGTCTTGCTGTAACCATATAATAACAAAATATGTTGCAATCAAACTAAATATTGCAAAATACTCATGTTCGTAACACTTATATTAGTCATTAACTGTAATTTTGCATTTATATGTGTTGAATCACTCTTTAACTCATGTTTCTCCCATGCTTCCAATATTTTTCATGATTTATTAATATCATTTACTGGTAAACCTGCAATTTATATAAAAGAAATTTAAACAACCACAAAATTGATTTAATAGTTTTGGAAGAGTTTTCAATTTAATGCTTTTACATGATATCATTAAATATTTTAGTGAAGATAAATTTGCAAATACATCTTCCGTAAAATAATTTGCTTTTGAAACGTGTTTGAATTAACCTTTACGCAGACAAGTCTTCCATGGCTTGGAAGTAAATAAAAACTGGCGAGTCAACTCATTCATGGCACTCCGTGCTTAAATTAAATTCTTAAATTCAACATACATCGATAAGTCATTCGCAGTTTGATTTATGATTTACTATATGAGATAGTAAAGGTGTTTCCCAGATAATCTAAAACGTTGAAAAACATATTTTAATATACAATAATTGTAATCCCACCCAATTTCACTGCTTGTATTAGATTTGTCACGCAAGATTTGAATCCTCCCAAAAAGTATTAACAATATTAGACTCAGTGTTGCTATATAGCAACAAATGTGGTAGAGGACAGTTAATTCGATGCATTGAAATTCATCTCCTTTATAATGCGAAATTGATTACAATTTATGTTTCCTTTATTTTATAACATTAACATGTCATATTATCAATTTGGTTACATTAATCGAGAGTTAAATTATGAATACATTTAAAACATACACAATTAAAGCATTTACTCAAAAATACTTATATTTAAATAGTAATACCCACCAGTATTTTGTTTCAAATACCAATTCGAAAATGATTTTATCTATTATTAAAAAAAAAATTATTTGATATATATTGAAATGTTCAAGAGCTACCATGAATATTTAAAACTAATATTGATTACTTTCTAGAATGTGAATTCTACTCGTTTAACTCCTTATCTTACTAATTTTTAATCAAGATCACAATTCTTCGCAAACCACATTTATGTTGCCTAAAAATTCCTCATGCATATTGCATACGTGTTACTATTGCTATATTTATAATAAATATATATACTTATCAGTTTTCATATATTACTTTATATCTATCTGCATTCATAATTTTATTACATCTGTTAATCAGCCACAAAAAATGATTTTGTATTCTAATTATTATTAATAAAAGCTTTAAATTATATATTCTGAAATCTGTTTTACTCATGAATGTTGCATGACAAACGACATATAGACGAGACAGGTTTATTTCGTAAAAAAAAATTAATCGTACATACTTATCGAAAGAAAAATCAGTTACCCAATACCTTCTAAAAATTGATTGACATAGCTTCTTGGTTGAAACTAACCAGGTGAATAAAATTGAAGCCAATGTTAGTTTGTTAAGCAGAAAATCTCAAAGTGTTGAAAGGGAAAGATAAAGAATTACTTCTAGCTACTTGGTCACAACTTAATTATTAATCTTAGCCAATGCTCCAAAATTTCTGCAGAATTTATATCCGGAAATCAATGTTGTGTTCCCAATGCTACCTGCCTCATACAGCCCGTGGACCAAACAGTGATAAATATCTTTAAACAATATTGTATTCCTCTACTTTTGAACATTCAATATTCGCACATTTCTTCTCGTCTAGAGAAACTTAATCATTATTAATCTTAAATGGTAAATAAGTTAATTGAATTCGGAGTTGATATTAAATAAAGCATTTATATTGGTAACTTTGTGAATTTGGAGCAACACAAAACCACCAAAAGAGTTAAATCGAAGTTTAAAAATTACAAATTCTATCTATGTAATGAATCTCATTGCCTGCTGAAAATTCTTTCAACCAATATTTATGTGAGAACACTCAGAGAATGTGATTACCATTTTTCACATAGGCAAGTAGAATTTTTCATTTTTCAAACTATTATGTATGATCCAATTATTTTTTAACAATATCTGCTCGTTTCAAGTGTAATATACATGAATATCCACAATGTTAAGACTTAATTATTTCCATAAAGATTGATAATCAGTCAGTTGTTCAACTCATTGTAGGTTGTTCTATATAAAGGTTTGGATCTATGGCTTCTGGTATCAAATCATGTGAATTTACTAATGCCGTTACCAAGGCAATCATTATCTAAATAACAATAGCTAACTAATTTTTATGTAACTAAGAACTAAATGTCTAATGCTCTAATATTTGTCTTTACATATGAAAAGAACAAAGAAGTGACAAGTCATCAACAAAAAAAAACAAAACAATTGTGTAAAAATATATTTATTGAAAATAAGTGACAAATCTGTTATTTTATTTGACAGCTGCTTTGTTGAAAATTATTGCAGGTACAAATAGTAAAATTAAAGAAGGCTTAGGTTGTACGGTGTTGCAAGATGTAAGATATTAACTAGATGCCTTTGTTGTATAACTTTTCATATGATGTATAGCGGCTAACAGTAAAGGCATGACAATTCATACAAGTAAATATACTATTAATATAATAGAATAATAGATCTTTAGCATTCATATGCTACTATGAAATGTCTTCTTTTGGGTCGGTTTAACTGAATTATGCTTATTTTAAGTTCATTTACATGGATATACACGTTTCAAGATTAATGGAATTAGAAAACAATTTGGATATCAGTCGTCGAAATCACAAAAAATTAATAGGTTTCTTGCAAATAGATATATTAAATTTGTGATTTGCTTAGATATATCTTAATCTATTAAAGCTAATTTTTATAGATCAAAAAAACTGAATTAAAAACTATTTAAAATTTAATTACGTAGTAAACTGAAATCTATGTGTACGTAATATATCAAAGGTAGACCTGGATGGAAAATGGAAGCCTGTTTAAAGTCGGAATATCATGAAGATTTTTAAATCCTTAAAAATATGTGCATTCAAGAAATTAATATTGCAATAAACAACATAATATCTTCAATTAATATTGTGAAACTTGCATATTTTAGTATTAACAGCGGTGTGATGACTAAAATAGATACAAAATATTCCATTACCATTTCAATAATCACAATATAGATCTCCAGTGTGGAGGTATATTAACAGATACTTTTATATGACAAATTACATTAACCAACAGTTAAAACTATAAGGCCCATACCGTATATAGCTATGACATAAAAATACTTGTAGTAGATATAGAAATATATGGTCTATGGCATGATTATTATGGTATTGATTCTGCCATGTAAATGCTAAATTGATAAATGTTTGTCAGCATGAAAGAGCAAAAAATGATGTAACAATTATTTTACACATACGTAGGGTAAAATGCTTCAGTAGTATGAATCGGTTCGGTGTTATACTTTGGAAAATGAGACTTGCCACCGGTTTTTTCAACCAAAGTAATATGATTAATGGAAATGTTGTGAGAAACTGATTTACACATATCGTAAATCGCTAAGGCGGCAACCGTAACAGCAGTCAAAGCTTCCATTTCCACTCCAGTCCTACCAATACACTGAGCCTCTGCAGAAATAAGTATTTCAGTTTCGTTGAGTCCTAGATAAACGTTAATACTTGACAACGGGATATTGTGACATAATGGAATGATCTCTGAAGTTCTTTTAGCTGCCATTATACCAGCTACTTGAGCAACGGTTAAAACATCTCCTTTCTTCATGTTATTGTCATTTATCAACTGTATTATTCTTGCACCAACTTTCACAGATCCTTTAGCTCTTGCTAGACGTTTGGTGACAGCTTTTTCGCCAATGTCCACCATATTAGCTTTACCAGCTTCATCAACGTGACTCAAATGTCCCCCGTCTTTGGTAGAATAATATCGAACACTGCATCCATTTGTGGCCTTGTGGACTTGCAAAAGGCTTGTAGTGAATTTAGGTGATTTGATGTAGTACTTTTGCATTTTGTCAGAGATTAGAGAATTGGCTACGTTATTTATAGCTGTAAAAAAATAAACACAATTATTACTTTGATTCAATATCTCCGTACTAAACTAGATCAACTCAAAAATAACAACTACTCACAAGAGGAAAGTGGTATTTTACATTCCTTTTGTTTTTTTTGTGTTCACTTACTTTATCTATTCAGATATTCAAGACACCATTTTTCTACACACTTAAAACTAGACTTTTCCAGGAATGATACAATAAATAATCTTAACTAGTAATCTCTCCATTTACACAAACTCACAGATAGTGTTTTTTTTTAGTTTATTTATGTATAGTTTCAAGTATACAATTTGTATAATTAAAAAAATGTTAAAGCTTGAATGCAATTAGATCTACAAGTATAAGAAAAAATCCATGAAAACTGAAGCTTCATCCAGCAAAAATTATTTTGATTAAATAGCAGAAGAGATGTATACTATATAAAATGCCATCATTATGGCAATAGGTGATAATATTTACGCCAGTATCCCGATAGTAACCTTTTAAAATAATGTACATTTAAATCTCATCTTTGCTAACCTACTAATAGTACCCATATAACAAGAGCCTACTTGCAGTTCAGAGAATGCAAATCCAAGACTGATGATTAGGATTGAGGTAGGCCACACACGAGCATGAGCCTATCGATCAGACCAACAGTACACAACGATGCGGACTGACTAATATGTGGCCTGTCTCAATCCTAATCATCACCTTGGAGTGACAGTCTTTGAACTAAAGACAGACTGTAGGTGTATAGGTACCATAAGAATAAATTATTTGAGAATATGAAAAAAAAATATTTTCAACTCGCTTTTCATAGAACCAATTATTCATGTATATGGAGAATTTACTGTATTCATGAAAGTACATTCAAAAACATTCCTGTGTCTATTAACTAGGTGCTTTTTAAAAAACCATGAGTTAGCATGGTCTAAAACAGAACTAACGAATTTCAATTTAAACCCAAATAAATAAGACCCAGATGTGATTATTTACGGTATGATAAATCTGTCACCAGATAAATAAAAACAATACATAATATGCTATATGAAATGATAGTGTGCTATAAGTCAAATACACTAAATATATAATATAATTTGATAATATTTAATAACTAATAATATTATAATGTGGTTTATGGAAATAGTTTCTCTACTATATCTATTACTGGATATTTGATTGTCAGAATCGATGGCCATGTTAAGAATTGATACTACATTGGCTTTCTTCTGATATCTGCAAAATAGTTACAAATACTGTATGAACTACTTTTGGAGGAGACATGGTTACAAATAATCATTATTAACATAGCTGACCCAACAATGAAGAGTTCCAAGATCTTTCCTGATAATATAGAAATGAGATTGGATTTTTCAATGATATTTCTATATATTATGGATACATACAAGTGACTTTTCACTCCACGGTGATGATATATATATATATATATCTGATACTTAAGTAAAGTAAATCTTAAGTCGTTTTTTGTAGTATATAAGCTGTTATAAATAGTTGATTAGTTAAATTTATTTAAGAATTTAATGTTGTGGTTAAAAAGCGCATTTGTGTATTTTATCAGTGGTGAATCTGTGCATAAAATGTGCGTGGGTTGGAAGATGAGGTGATCTTTTGAAAACAAAATTGCTTTTTGTACGTACATAAAACTTTTGCTATCCACCAATAAGAATCATTGGCCTATTCTCCATTTGTGATAGATTCAGCATGCCTAAAAATACATATCGTCTATATATCTAACAAATAATTATTGTTTTTTGTACACGAGCCACACATAAAAATATTCATGCAGTTTTCAAAATTATATGAAAGTAAGAAAAATACAATTACAAGGTGTGCCAGTGGAGTAAGAAATAGATGTGGGTTAATTTACTTATCATTGCCGTGGAAGGAATTAAAATTAAAAAAAAAAATTATCAAATGCCATTTAATTAATTTGTGCACTAGAGTTGCTTCATCTACAGCATCTAGCAACACCTGTGTTCAATAAACCTAAATATGGAATCAAATTTAAGGAAAATGGTTTCACATTAACTTTGAAGTGTAGTAAATAGATTTAACAATTGCAACACATAGTTCATAGTGTTTACAGCATAAAGAGATATTGACAAAACACCGGTATGTCGAATGTTGCATTGCATTTTAAATTTTATGTGCATATAAAAAAAATGGCATGTTTAACCTACAAAAATATATAAAAACAAAATTCAATGATTTTGTTTTGAAATTTTCTGTTCCACAGACACATCCTTCAAAATGTAAAATTTAAACTGAAATTATGTTACCACTACACATCTTACTAATGCATAATGATTTGTACTAGTTTTACTTTTTAAATCAGGCCTGGCTAACTCAAATTGCCTCACAGTCCACATTGAGGTCCTAAAATTTTTCAAGTCCGCACATAAATAAGAATAATTGAAAATATTTTTTTGATGTATCTGGTCTGACTTTACAATGAGATTAGCACTAATTGTTTTTTTGTAATTGATTGATAAATATTTTAATGTCAATTTTAAAATATGTATAATTTAGCAGCCATAACTAATCATCTTCAAATAAATTTCACATTAAAATGAATTGTGTTAGCTACGATGAACCAACTGCTTGAAATAAATTATGGAGCATAAAAATGAATGAGTAGTTACTTGCAGCCAAATATTAAATTAAAAAAAATATTTGCGTACACTAAATTAATCAAATTTAATTAAATAATGCCTATTAGTAGCGATACATAATATATACTTGAGAAGAAAATTGAAAAAAATAAATAATAATTCTACTGTCAAATTTGTAAAGAATTTTGTGATAAATCAGGGAAACATGTGTAACTGATATGTGATGACTAATTTTAAAATGAAATCCGGGAATATATTTTTTAGTAATTGTATTTTTGAGGTCTATATTGAAAAAAAAAATAGAAAAATATTTTGCTGGAATTATCTAATTATAGCTAAAAAATTAACAGCAGTTGTCAAACATAACACAATGTTATATTTTTTGTTAATTTATTATCTAGATTTCAAAATTAACACACTTTGCGTAAGATAAGTAGTACATCCATTTAATTGATATTTATAAGTGATACATGTAGTTTTATTTTATCTTCTGACTACATTGATTTGGGAAAATAACATACTTATTTTTTTATTTATAATAATATATTATATAATACTAGTTCTTTATGAAGGTGTAAATTACACTAGTATAAAAAAAAACTACTATTATCTACCCATACACACAATGATATTTATAAATAACAATCATAATTGCTTTCTTTAGACATCCCATATCATTTAACTTTTTCCATAACACCACACAACGAAAAAAAAATGTTAAGCAAAATGTGTTATCAAAAAACATTGCAGTAAGCATGCAACCAATGAAAGCAATCAAATATTCTTACCAGCATGCTGTTTCTTTTTTCTGTTCACGGCCGCTCCAATGAGACAAGTTAGATCATCTTCACTGATATTACTTCTAAGTGCATCTCTCAAGCTTATCTCTGCATTACCAAATAAACACACCTAAAAAGATATGTATCTATATGAAATTTACACACAATACACTCGAACCTTGTATAACATGGTCATATGGTTCCAGAAATCGTTGTGTAGTGAAAATCCGTGTTATATAAGGATTGAAGTTCATACAAAATTAGGACATGCGTTCCAAACAAATATCAAAATTCAACTATATCCTGTATTTTTTCCAATAAATAATATAAAAGAATATAACATTTCTGTGATTAGGCATTAGAAATTAATTAATTAATCAACAGAAAGATCATCATTAAAATGGATTATAAGTGATATACAGGCAGACCTCAGCATTCGCACATTCGACTTTCGCACAATTCGCTATTTCGCACATTTTTGAAAAATCGT
>JAGVSQ010014000.1:0-10820 GCA_022683975.1 Rhyacophila evoluta
AACAGTGATCTCACATATGGAAGTTTACCAGTTTTAAATAATTTAGAATATTGTACATTCATTTATGCATGTTTGAAATCCTAAAATACTTTTTATTCGTATAATTCAAACACAAGACTTCACAGAGATATCATTTTACATTTAATTCTAAAATTATTAGATTAATTTATTCAATTGAAATTAAAAGTGTTAACTAGAATACATATTAGTGTACGTCAAAATCGGTGTCTAAAGAGCACTTAAATTAGAATTAATATAGTAAAATGTTCGTCACGCCAACGTGTACAGTCTCATAGAGGATATTTGCAATTTGTATTTTGTAATAGTTGTGTAATATAAAAGAACTGTTATTACCGTTGAAGGCTAAGGAAGGCTTCACGCATTATTTAAATTTAAATATTTTAATTAATAAAAACAGATAAATATTCAAATAGTTAAATTGAACATGTTGGATTTAAAAAAAGGTTTTATAAACTTATGAGTATTTCATGTGTGATATATCTTAGTAATAAATTGTTGAATAAAATGCCAAAAAGTATAAACATTTTTCACGCGAAAAATTGTAACAAATTTTTCGTGACCGTAAAAAAAACGAACGGAAAGAAAAAGTATAAACGCTACGATAAAATATTATTTATGGACAACAAGCTTTTTCGCCGGCGAAGCGCAATAAAAATGTCAATGGAGAGTGTTCGCACAAAGTGTACATTACATTTTTACAGGTGAATATTTAAACTATTCCACAGCAAGTATTATATTTGTATGGTATATACTGGCGAGATTCTACGTATTAAGCTATCAGACTAGGACTTTTCCGCGGCGTCGAGACGGTCCTCATCATCGACGGACGCCGCGAAGCTCAGTCGCTCTCCAGGCATCGGTCTGGATAGACGTGTCTGTCTAAAGTGTCACAACTATCCGCTCGAAGTAATTTTACCCCGGCAAAAAGATCGCGAACGCGTTGTTATTGTGGTTTTCATTGGTGGATAAATTCTTTATACTTGATTGCTTGGCAAATCGTATATATGTGATAATATTATATTATACTTTATAATCGGTCAAAAAATAAATATAAGAAATAAAAGCATATATTTTGCATAATTACGAAATTTAAAATAAATATATTTACACTAAGCAATCAAACGTTTATTTTATTTGTATCTTTGATTTAGTAAAAAAATAACACATAAAAAATATATTTAAAAAAAAAACATGCTGGTTTCGATAATGTATAATAGTGCTAGATACAAATTAATAAGTAAAATATAAATTAATTCCTCTAGATTAAAAAATATTTTATTCGCTTATGTGTTTTGTGAACACACTTATTATTAACTTGATAAGCATATGTCGGGAAAATTTTTATTTTAATATATTTTAGATTTAAAATTTCAACATGAAAGTCTGTGGTTTATATTCATTCTATATTTTTGACTGATGGTGCTTGATAGAAATTGATTTTGAATTCTAAATTATTTAAATTGATAAAATTTTCTCACATATGGAAGTTTACCAGTTTTAAATAATTTAGACGTTAAATATCAATTAAAAAAAGGGTATTTGAAATAAAATATTTTTAGGTTACCAACAAATATTTGTATTTAAATTAATTAACTAATATACGGACAGTAAAAATCAACGAGTGTTAAAAAAAGTTAATTTTAATTGCAAAATTAAATTAATTTTATTCATGACGATTTAATTTTATTCGTAATCAATATTAATTAAATTATGTGAATAGTTTGATAATCATTTGAAATGTTTAAACGTTGATTATGTATGGCATGTCACATTGTTCACAAACACTGTGGTTTCCATTAGCCATAATTATGTTTTATATTATACAATAAAATATTCTTTATTTTGTGTATACGTAATTATTTCGTTACGAAATTGTATATTTCTTTATATTTTATACAGTTTTTTGTTGTTATCCATGTGCTCATGTTAAACAAACTCAAATCGTTAATATCTTTATAGCTGTTGGTCACGACAAGATTTTGCATTTAAAAAGTTTGGGCACGCTGAAACATTTTTATTCTGTGTAGAAACATTTTTATGAATTCTCTAATAACATTTAAATACTAACGTAAATTGGATTACTAAATATCACTTTTTAATTATATTATACATAACATATTATTTAATATAATGTTATAAACTCATTTATTAAACATTGGTTTAAAACTATATTCAAGAAATAATTATGCAGACAGTCATCATATATAAATATGATGAAAATGCTTAACAAATATTTGTTTATTTTTTATAATTAATATGAAAACTTTCACTAGCTTTTTAGAAAGCTTTTTTAATAAATAAAATATATACTATAAAAAACACTACCATTAAATGAATGTGTTAAATTTTTATTTAATTATATCGGTAGACACAAATACTTTAATGAGTTAAGTTATAAAATTAATAATCATAAAATACATGAGACTAACTTCATCAATTGCCTTATTTAGATAGTCGATCTTTGTTTAGAGCAAATATATAATTGATATCAATTTACGTTATTTATTGATTTTTGTTAAATAAAAGCTCAAAGTTATTTATGTTTTAGACTAGTTCTTATTCTTGTTTCATTCATTTATGTAACTAGAAAAATATAATATAGTTTTGAAATGGTTCTATGGTTTTTTTTAAAATAAAATGTAAATATTTTTAATTTGTATGTTTCAATTGATAATAGAATATTAAGGTGTAGCGTAGCTACTTTAAAAGAGGTTTTATTACGGCATTTATTTAATGCGATTGATTAATTATGAAAAATAAAAATGAAATGTCAAAAAAGAGCTTTTCCTGCTTTTGGCTCTATTATATTAATACGGTAGCAAAACTCATAATAAAACAAAATTGCTTTTTTTATACATCTAAAAGCTTAAGAGTAAAACTTGTTTCAAAATAAAATATCAAGGATACTTTACCTAATAAATCACCGTAAAATTCGATTGTCAACTTTTTTCCAAGCTCTGCAGAACAGGTATCAAGTAAAAAGTAAGTTGATATTTTGAGTTTGATTAATGACTTTAAAAGTTAGAGCAAGATCGCTTAAAAACGGGCCCTGAAAAATCAGTGCCATAAAAAGTTCTTGCAAGAATGTGAGTGACTGGGTTGGGGAATGTGGGGTGATGTGAGGAAAAAGGAGACAGAAGATGGCCTGGGATAAGCAGCTGCCTTTGCTCATCACCTTCTCACTCGCAATATGCTTGGGTAAGAATAAATTGCATTAACTTTCTAAATTTTTTATAAAGGCTAAAAAGTTGAAACCCAAATAAAAGTAAGATTCCGCGGGCGATTTCTCTTTTACAAGATTATGGAGTAAAGTTTATGCATGTTATTAAAACAAGCATCAAAACTGAAATGCCAAAAACATTTGTATTCATATACCTTTTAAGTAAAAACTAAATATTATGTACTCCTGAAAATTCGTTCACAACTTAAGAAATAGTGTGCCGTTTCTTAGTATAATTTAAATTTCTTAATGCATTTATAGATTTTTTATTGTTAAATGTATTTACCAGCACTTTTTATTGTTAAATATATTCGTTCATACAATATAAATATATAATGATCAATAAAGATAATTGCTAAATTTGCAACAGATGAATGGAAAATAAATTAAAGGGGCTTAGTTAAAAGCTCGAGACAATGCCAGAGACATATTCTGCTGTGTCGTATTTATTCACGGCGTTAATTTATATTTTTATTTAAAAGTGAAAATGATTCTTTTTATTTTTTATTTTATTTTATTTACTTTATATTATATATGTTGAAATATCACAAATTATAAGTTTAATACATTAACAACACGATATACATATGGTTATAACAAACATATTAAACATGACATTTTATGTAATATGTCTGGTATATTAATGTGATTTCAAGCGTAAATTATTCATATTTTATCCGAAAAATAGAAAATGTCTTGAAGTATATATCTAGTTTGTTATAAATATATTTAATTAATCATAATTTTATAATGTTTACTAATAATTTAATTTAATTTAAGCAAATATAATGATGTGTCTAATAAGAGTGTAGGGAATACATATTCTATCGGGTTCCTCCGGTAGCGTAATTGGTAGCGTACGCGCCTAGCAATCCGAGAAATGCGGGCTCGATTCCCCATTTGATTTTTTTTTAAATCTAAAAAACAACTTAAAATCAAAAATGGAGGACTGGATGCCCATTAGGTTGAGCAATTGTCTGCCAAAAATTTTCGTGAAAAATAATCTGACAAAATGTTTTCACATTGTGGAAATATATACACTCCAATTTTGGAGTGGGAGTTGGAGTTGGGAGTAAATATGGTATAATAAATTGTGATAATGTTTAACGACAGTTAAATTACAATTAATCTACAGGATACAAATATGTAGTACGCAATTATCAGTATGTGTATATTTTCTGAAATAACTAAAAGTGATTTTTACACGCCGTATAAATAATTACATCTAAAGGTTGAAAATCATTTTTAATTGATATTTTTTATACTCTTATACAATTATAAAACCGTTCTTGCTTAAAGATATGGAATCACTTATTTAAGCCATACGTAGATAAAGCAATATCACAAATAAAATATTTTGTAAGTATACGTCCACGTGTTCCACACGTGTATCTTTTACAATATTTTTTTCCAGCCGTTAGAAGCATGATTTTCACAACCACCAATAAATATATCCTAATATACTGAAAACATATTTGTCAAAAGTTATTTTCTTTTCAATGATTCGGTTGATCTAATTTGCACTGTATTTTTTTGTTCATCATTTTAATTATTTAATTAAATTATTTTTTAGTTAGTATATACATTCATAGATGTCTATGTCATACTAGTTTACACTATCTTAAAATGTAGTATGTATGTATTCAATTTAAAACAAAATGAGTATTATTAGTCAATAAATATTATGAAACTAACTCTTGCTGGCCGGTGATGGAAAGTGAGTTACCAATAGTAACATTTAAATTATTTTTTCAAAATATACTGATAATGGTGAATGGTATCATAACGAAATAAAAACAATATCTTTTGTAAATCGTATAGGATCGCAATGTGCGTGTATGTATTGAGTAATGTTGGTATGAGTGTTGGGCAGCGTCAGTCACAAATTTGAGTGATATTATTAAGTCTCAGAGAGGACAAGAGGGAGTATTTTGAGCATCCGCATGTAGTGACTTAGAGCATAAATGACATCTGTCTAAGAATGTCTGTTGTTTGTTTCCTTCGTTATTTGTTCATGCATTGCATTTATTTCGCATAATTTGACGTTTATTACGTAATAAAAAGATTTTTATAGCTCATTAAGATAATTTTTTTGAACAGATTTAGCATAATTTGAATTTGAATTGAACTGCGGCGTTCGGGGTCTGGCATTGCAGATTTTGCCACAATACGAATGGAGAAAATTTAACTGCAAAAAATAAATATCATATATTGTAAATTGTTATTCAGATCCAAACCATTGAACTTTCCCGTTCTTAACCCCCTACTTGGTTATTTGGTGAAATGCAGGATGTTAATCACATTCTCTGGGAGTGTCTCCATATATTGAATGAAATGGAAGAGCTTCTCAAGTCAGTTTGACCATTTCTCGGACCGGTCGACCATTGTGACTTAGCTTCTACAAAAGATAACTTTTTAAATTAGGATAAGCTTTTAAAAAAAATGTGAAATTTTAACAAGTTTATATATTAGCAGGGCATAATTAGAAGAGACATCGCGTACATTCTAGTGCACGCCAACCAAGATCTCGGGAAGCTTTCTCTGGGATACTTCTGGTAATTTGAAGAATGCCTCACGTTCGTTACGCCACGTTATACGGATGCGCAACGGGCGAGGAGACGTGGCGGATAGTGTGGGGAAAATTCTTGTTGATTTGTCGTTTGAAAATAATAAAAAAATCCGTTCAAAACATTCCCACTCGCAATGCACATGAATATTGAATGCCGTTACATACCCATTCACTGGTTTGAAACGTGCGATTTCTCATCCTTCTTCCTTTTTAAGTGCACAGGGATCTCTTTGCATTTTCCGGGCTTTTATGTTCGTAATGCACATCGTGTATTCCCTAAACAGCATAAGTATATTTTCTAACATTGCTCGCTTTCTTGCATTCATTTTACGCGTTTAAATCATTTTTAAAGAAAAATATAATATGACATCGACTATAGTTTTATATTATCAACCGTGGAAAGGAAAAGGGACATAATAATCAATTTTTCAAATAAGTTCCATACGATAATCAGAATGTACACAATTTAATACAGTTTTGATACGATCAGTAAACCTTCGCATCACGCTCAGTCAACCCCTGCTTTGAAGTTTTACCATTTAGAACCCGTAGAAAATATAATAATAAAGAAAACAATAATAAATGGTAAATTCAAATATACATTTTTATGACAGCATGGGTTATTGTATTTTTCTTTTTATACGTAATTATATGTGTTTCGAAATTCAGATGATATAATATATCGACCGTGGAAAGGAAAAAGTCGTCACCCTCAATTTTCATAAAATAAGTTTGTACGTGTATTTATATGTAAATGTATATTTTAAATGTATACCACTTAAAACACGTTTTGCCAAAAGGGTACCAGCTGATAATCCCGAATTATTGTTTGTTAAATCTTTTTATAAGTTATTGAAGAAAAACCAGGATAATTGAAACCGTAGAGGTCTTTTTTCTTGAACGCAAATCTGATAAGTCATCTTTTCAAATTCGAATGATAAATAAAACACTAATTCGCCATTTTCAGCTTACGTCCTTCTGATGGAACGTGTATTATGTTAAATAAACATCGAAATCATCGAATAAAATCTATTTCGAAAAGTTGAGGGTTACATCGTTTTTCCTTTCCACAGTTGATATGCTCCACTTTCGTAACGAACGCGGTAAAAAATAGAACCTTTGCTTGTGTTCTTATTTTTCTAATGACTGTAATTTTCAATTATATGTTATTTCCACTAAAATAATTTTATTCTACTATCATAAGCAATCGATCAATATATTTTTTATCTACCATGTTCAATTTCAAAATGGAGCATGCCAATCTACATAGTGTGAAGATATCCACTCCGAATGTCGTATATATATGGATCTCCGCAATATGAAGACGTCTTGACAGATTATTATTTACGAGAATTGTTTGTCACATTTGCTCAACCCAATGGGCATGCAGTCTTGCATCTGTAACACTTTTAAAATCCATCAGATGGGGAATCGCACCCGTATTCCCCGGTTGCTAGGCGTACACGCTACCAACTTCGCTACCGCAAAGGATAACCATATAACAATAGTGAATCTGCTGTTATTTAGTTTTCAGGAAAAATAAATTTGAAATATATTTAGTCAGTTATATAAATTTAGTATAATAAAGCAAATTAAATTTGCGGAAAACATTTTTTGCATAAGTCAAACACAGCCTAAAGAAAAATATCATTCCTTAAAATCTTCTTACAATTTGGAGTTTAAAATCCTACTCGCATTTAGTTGATGCCTCTCTCTTTACTGTAGTACTTTTCCTTCTAAGATGGTACTTTTGTACAAGTTTACTTTTTTCTCTGTGTCTGGCAGAAATGTCTGCCTTTAATAATTTTGACGTAAGTTGCCAACAAAGGCGAATTAAGGCAGACACAATAATTTCCTCTTGGTCGGTTGACGGGATTCGTTTTATTTTGTGAAAGACAATAAAAGATATTCTTGAGAACATAAAAGTTGTGGAGTATTACAAGAGTCAAAAATTAAAACCATTATAGCTTTAGCAAAAAAAATGATAAATCTGCAACAAAGATTATTTAACCGTTTTAGAATAGCTATTAAAATTTGCGATTCTATTTTATGTATTCCACAATGTACACAAAATATGTGTCCTTTAATAACTAAATGAATATCCTGAACACACAAATTCTCCAAATAATCTAATATTTAAACTGACGTACATAGTTAGATAGTTTTTATTTAATAAAAATTTCGAGTTTTTTTCCCTGCATGTTTTCTCGAAACGTGGAGCATATGAATTTCCCATAGTGTGAATATATTTTCTACAGAAATAAATTAAATGTATGTGCATATTAAATAATCTATCTATCTCAATAAATCTTTTCCAGATTTATTAATCAGCCGATAAATCAGTTAATCATTGGCCATCTAGTCCTGTAATTTTAAATTTAAAAAGCTCTTATACATATATTAAGTTCTAAGATTCAAACTCATAACCTTCGGTGCTAAAGTGTGCACATTCACCTCACAGTTACTGAAGGTTTACTTAGTAACAAATATGAAATTCGTTCAAATAATTATAAAAATCAATATGATACAAGTACATTAATCTTACAAATTTGTTGTACACCATTTTTAAAATAAATAATTTGTAAATTAATACATAGATTTTCAAATTTTATGTAAGAAAGAGCCGTATAAAAACTCTCAAAAACCTTACCCGAAAAATAGAGTTATCATCTTTTTAGAAGCTAAATATTCAATATCATTAAATTTAAAATTAGTGGTCTAAGAATATGTATCAAAATAACCGGGCTTCGCATATAAAAGTAAAAGAAACGCTAGGTCACAACAAATCCTTGTCAAAATTATAAAAATATTTATTTGTAACCTGGAAAAATTGCGGAACAAAGTAGACATTGTAATTTTCAAAATTACAAAATATAATATGTAAATTGTTTATTATTTTGTATAAAACTACTTAGGTTATTAATAAAATTACTAGGGTAGATAATATTATTTGATATAAATTATTTATCATACTGTATATTCACTTATGTAATTTGTAAATTTTCAATAATAGTCTAGTTACAGAGTTGATTACGATAATTACGTAAAAAAGCTTTTTTCTGGAATCAACTGAGCTTCGCGTGCTGAAAAGTTACCCAAAGTGACGTAAATTGCTTTTTATGGTTATACGGTAAAAACACAATATAAACTGTCAATCATGTTAGTATTTTTATTGCATAATCGGTTCCGAGAATATGATATGACCACGAAATTACGTTTTTTAAATTTAACATTTGATCAATTTAGTTTTCAGCTACACTCCAAAAGTGGAGCATATAAATCTCAATAGTAAAAATATGACAAATCTAGAAATTAATTTTATTTACTTCCGTATTTTGAAGAACTATATAGACACACATGTTATCAGCCAAACTCTCAACGTATTGGACATGCAGTTCTGTATTTTTGAATCGAATTCTGTTTGGATCGCGCACCATAACTTCAATTACAAAATCTCCATTTTTTTTACCTGTAATAATAGATTTTTTTACGACAGTAATTGATTGTCAAGCAATTACTGAACCTATTAGAGCATCTACTTCTGCATCACAAAATATATCTAAAAATTCAACAACTGTGGAAACTCAGTGTAAATTACTTATGTAAAACTCCTCGGTAGCGTTGTTGGTAACCAATCCGGGGAATGCAAGTTCGGTACCCCATCTGTTGGATTTTAAAAATTTGAAAATGCAGAACTGGATGACCATTGGGTTGAGTAATTGTCTGACAAACAACTCTCGTAAAAATAATCTGTCAGGGCGTCTTCAACCTGTGTAGGTCCATATGTTCCACGTTAGGAATGAACATGATACATATACTATGAATTATTCATTTATCTATCTAAATATATTCCTTCTAAGAATCTTCGAGATAAGACTTTCTATTGTTGAATTAATAAAAACTTTGATACTTACAATTAAAATTACAATTATTGGCCAGTAAATATTGAAATATTTTCAATTAATTCTATTCTATTTGTGCAATTTATGTTATATATTTTCTGTGGAATAGTTTTATAAATGACACTATTCAAATTTTTTGAAAATATTTGTGTAGAAATTAGTCTATTTATATCTGAATTTGAGTGATTTTGAACAACCACAACTAAATGATATTTCCTGAATTCGAATAGATAATGGGTATATCTAAATTGATTCACCATCGGCAGTTATCGGTGATATCGCCAGGTGACTCTGAGCGCAACATTTTCAGCAAACGATGCGTGATTATTTATAACTAAAGCCAGTTTAACTTTTGCCATTACGTTTAATGGCAAAGCTTTCAATTAATATAAAGCGATAAAAATTTACGTCCTGCGCTTTTGACGGTCCACATAAGTTGCATAATTAGGACATTTCAAGCTTTTAACTCTGCATAATCCTATTCCAATCTGTTTTTAAACATTCATATTAACTAACGATATTTGGATTAAATCCATGAAGCAAATAAATAAATACGCACTTCAGTAAACTCTTAAAATAATTATGCAAACATAAAATTTTATCGTTATATTTAAAGAGCCTATTAGTTCTAGTCTCCAGGTAGCAAAGAGGTTAAAGTGCATGCCTAGCACTTCGGAGAATGCGGATTCAATTTCCAGATCTGTCGGATTTTTGAAAATCCAAAAATGCAAGACTGGGTGCTCATTCGATTGAGCAATTCTTTGACCAACAATTCTCATAAAAAACAATTTGTCAAGACGTCTTCACATTGCGGAGATACACATATTATGCTTTCGGAGCGAATGTCATTGCACTGCTAAGATCCATATGCTCCACCTTAAGAACGAAGATGACTTAGAAAAATCAGTTTAAGATCCAGCCTTAGAACGATATAAAACATACTGACGATAGAAATAGATTCTGGTATTAAAGATTTTCTTATTTTTTACATTATTCCAGGTAGTACTTATAGGTAAAACGAAATAGTATCCTTTATTTGATTATTATATTAAGTTTATTATAATTAATATTTTCGACTGATGGTGCTTGATGGAAATTGATTTTAAAT
>JAGVSQ010014001.1:0-10820 GCA_022683975.1 Rhyacophila evoluta
ATGTGGAAAAATATTCATAAATGAATATTTGTACTTTGCACTGAATATTTTCGCGGCCCCCAATTTAAGAAGCACTGCACTAGAGTATACAATATAATATGGAAAAGTTATTAAAAAAGGAAATTCTACAGCTGCACAAAAAAGCGTACTTCATACGAAATATAATATTTTATGAGACAGAGTTGTTACGACAAAATATCGATGGCCGTAAGTTGACACAACGTATCATACATAACATTTGTTAAATTGATCAGGAGTATCAGAAAAGTATGTAAAAATAAGTATTGAGTAATTAATGAAAATTAAATACGCCTTTTTATATGAAAATAAACATTATTTCACTTCAAAATGTTTTTGATTTTTTTTTATAAGGATTTTTGATTCTTCTGAATAACTAGTGGTTATTAATTTATTTACAATGGAGTATCTAATTTTAAAATAAATCACAGATACAATGTATATACATATCACTGTATTCACAGAAATAGCTGAAAATGTAACCAGTATTTACCAGTATCAAACAATGTATAGTTAAAATATTGATTACAAACAAGATTTTTTATCTATATTCGACTACGTCCTAAGATGAAATATACCGTTTTACGTGTAATTATGTATTAAATTACTAATTGGTTATTTTCTCGATATTCAAACTAGATCCTACCAATTATTACATAATCTGTGGAATAAAAAATTGTAATTCACGATACGTCCCCTCCATCCACCCGTCCTGTCGTATTTAGAGATTCCAAAACGGAATTAGTGTTTGTTTTTCAATTTCGAATTACGATAAAAATTAATGCGAATTCCGCTATTCGAATTTCGATTTTTCACGTCCTACGTTCGAAGGTAGAAATACGAACAAAAAATTCTGGATGAATGTACGAAAAATCTTGTGAACAATAAAAATGTTAGAAAAAGTCAATCGTCAAATTCAAGGAGCACTTTTACATTAGTAAATAAACGTATGCCGCACGGAATGCAATCATTGACCAATCAAAAGTCTAGAGTGCATACATACCTTAATCTAAATTGATGTAAATTTTATTCTTTGATTAGTGTTCCCTCAGTACGTGATTCAACGATTGAACGAGATGTCGTTCTAAATTTAAATCTTACATAATAGACTGATGTATGATTTTTGGTAGTTTTGGTTTGGATGATTTGAAATTCGAATAAACAAAGCATTAACAACATAAATATCAAATGAGATGTTCTAATTTAAAATTTTATATCATGGTTAATTATGATTCGACTTTCGAATCAACAGCCAACATAGTGTAACCATAGACATATTTGTTGTATTCGAGATATTACAAAACATAAATAATACTTCAGGAATATCTACATCGAACATCTCGATGCAATAAAAATACTTTTAGTGTATTGATGTAACTTTACTCGATATCTATTAGTGATATGTCAGAATGTGAGGTTAGGTTACACTACTAAAACAGAGGTTAAATTACCAATAGTTTTTACATTTTTTTTTTGTACCATGTTCGCTCCCAACGTTGAGCATATGGATCTACACAGTGTGAAGATATTCACCCCGAAAGAGAAGTATATGGAACTCCGCAATGTGAAGAAGACTTGACAGATTATTTTTCACGAGAATTGTTTGTCAGGCAATTACTCAACCCAATGGGCAACCAGTCCTGCATTCTCGGATTTTTAAAATCCGACAGATGTTACAAAATACAACTAGTCTGGAGAAAACGTGATATAAGAAATAACTCAAGGCTAATAAATATATTCTGCGGTGCTCCTGGATTGCTTCTGGAAATGTGAAATATTTCAAACGTCTGATACTTTCAAAAGGGTATATGTTATACCGCACATAAGTTTACTATACCAGTTATTATAAGTGCCTAGGACGAACCGGCTAGGTCTGATGATGTGAACAGCATTAATTAAGTTCCATGAACTAATAAAATAATAATCGCTGGAGACTTCCTACAGTTGGAGTAATTAAAGCTGACAACATTTCTTCGCGAATAGATGGTCCCACATCGGGTCGATCTGGTTTTTAAATTACACTTAATAAAACTTTAATGAAATACATTAAATGGAGAATATTCCAATTCTGTGGGAACCGAGAGGAAATAACATATATACCAGTGTTTGAATTTAAAAACGTTTAGCAGTTGGTTCTGTCCTGACAGTGTGCTAACTTCTAGATATCTAGATAATATTCCGTTCTCGAGAAGTAAGTAGTTTACATATACTAAAAAAAAACATTCAGCTGTTTGGTGTTTGAATAAGTAATGAAAGGATCATAAAAAGTATCGCTTTTTTTGTTTTACTTTTAATAAACCAAAACAACAGTTAAATTAATTTTCCATGAAATACAGCCTCTTGAGGATGCTGCCTTATGATTTGCCAAGACTTGCTGAGTAGCGCGGTGCTTTTTGTTTTAATAATGGGAAATAATGTGCAAGAAACCAGAAAAATGTGTGCACAATTTCATAAACAAGTAAATACTAATATATTGTGTAGACTTATAGTGACAGATAAATAAGAGATTAAATGTCTTCATAGAGAGCAAACTCACGCTGTTAGATTTGAGGGATCTAAAACTATCTATAAAGTTTATGCTGTCATGCGAAGAAGCCGATTGTCACTGACCCGGGAAAGTATTTGTAGAGAGTTTGAAACGGGTACCAGGAGGACAGTTTTGAAGTTGATCACGAACCGGAATGCACCGTAAGGTTGATGTGTAATATGATGTATTTTGATATTAAATATGAAAATTCCGGATTACGAGATTACGACATAATATAATAAGAGACTAATGCGTAGTTAGTAAAAAATCAAACTTAACGTTGTATATCTCCAACGTTTTAGTAAGTATTTGACGTTTTTGATATTTTAAAAGTGTTTTTCCATTTAGCCATTTGAATTCTAAATAACGATATATAGTTGTTTATGGTAACAGCCAAAAATGCTTACAATAATAGTTTTATGTTTTTGGGTCTAGCTTTTTTAAAATGTCACTTACAATAAATAAGAAAAGAAGTGTGTGTTTTATAATTGTATGTTATAAACAAATAGTAATGTTATAAATGGTAGTATTTTTCACAATAATATAGGATTTGAAAAACATAACAGTCGAAAGGTTGAGAGTAGTGCGCTCAATTATGGTAATTAACCGTGTCAGATATGACAGCAGAAAGTGGCATCCGAGACACGCGTCAGAATATTTATCATAAATCAAAACGTGTCTGAAAAATATATCATTACGGTTTCCATTGAAGATTTACTTGGAATACCATACCATCTTGACATGACATTGTTGTGATAGAAATGAAAGATGGTCTGTCACGCTGAGAATGACACGGTGTCATATATTTTGAAATCTGGTATTTGATAGATTCGAAGACCAAGCCTGGAGTTAAAATTAATAAAATTACGTGTGGGAGTAAATCATAATATGATATGTTAAGTATGTAAAAGTAAATAGTCAAATTATGAAATTAAATAAGAATTTTTCATTGTTATGACCGTCGCGCATTGATTATAATATTGCATCTAGTATATGAATAATTCAATAACAAAATCTCGTTTCCTAGTTCTGTGCGGATAGATTTAATAGTGAAAATGCAACCGAGATTGTTATAATTATTATAAAGAGTATCTACAAAAGAGAAAGTGAAATGTTTTATGCAAATTAAATGTATACATTATTGTTTTAATACAGCGTGTCCGAAAACAGATAACAATAATTGCTGTTATTTAGAAGGTAAGTAATTGCATATAGGCGGCTTTGAGAATTGAATACAGAAATAATATAATGTTCCGGTCATTTTTAAAATGTTTTACTTAATAATACGACACGCAGACACTTTTAACAGCTTAACGCCCGTAATTTTTGGCTGAATTTTCCACGGTAGCCGGCGAAATTCGCAAGAAAATGTGCAAAAAACTGAAATAATATTTTACCATATCTCGTTAACATTCACAATTAAGCTAAATCGTAACTCAGGTATTTATCATAGAAAATAAACGTTTGGCGTAATACTTACACATGAGTCGTCGATCACCAACCAATATTCTGTCAAGACTCATATACGAGTCCACGGTAGTTAAGTTGTTAATGCAAATTAGCTGTAGGGAAAAAGAAAGAAAGCGATTTAATTTCTTTTGTCTATGGAAACAACAACAACGTTACAACGCTGTAGAATCGAGTTCCAAATTAAATCTGTATGTAGAATGTAGACGTTTCTGTGGATATTGAATATGGAATTTTATCTGTAAAAAAATATATGAAAATTTTTGACAATGTTATTGTAGATATACGGGTTAAAAATATGACACAGGTAGTAGGAAAAACTCTCAATATTTGACCCTCTCATAGTTGTAATTATGGCTTATGTCGCAATTGGTAATAGGGATCAATTCGACCCCGGAGGTAATGGGTTGAATTTTATAATTGCATAAACAAAAATAAAAGAGTAAAAGACTTTGGGCTGAAAGATTGACTAAATAATTAATGCTTGTAAGAAATAGTCGAGGTAAGTCTTAAAATTGCCGGGATCTATTGTATATGATCCCAATGGGGAGCGGAATTTTACCAGCGAGGATCATCCTTATCATAGCGTTATCATAACGTCATTTTGAAAAAGGTGGAAATCATTAACTTTCAGATGTCGGTGACTAAATGTAGAGCAAAAGATTCTATATTTGACTCTATCGCCGAATACTTCGCGGTTTATTCATAATGTAGTACTTAAGGTTTGTTTAAAAAATGTAAATATCTATAAATAATGGTGAATGTTTGTCTGTGTTTTTTCGCTATGAATTTGGACAGAGTACATGCTAATGAAGCCAAACTTTCCATCTCATCCAGGAGAGGGGCGTGAGTTATTTTCCCCCAAAAAAAGTCCTTTCCCGTCCCAAAAGACCAAACTCGGTTTCGTTAAAAATGTAATGTTAAGTTTTCCCGGGTAACGCCGAGTGCTTCAGCTAGTTTTGTATAAACAAAGAATGTTTCTCGCTACTGAGGAAAAACATCACTTTATTATGCTTTTTGCGTTCTTCGAAAAGTGACACAATAATTATTAAAGTTCACTACATGGAAAATGGACATGCATAAATGATTTGTACGAGTATTTATATAAAACAATGGAGATAAAGCGATAAACTTGAGGCTGGTAGAACGCTATGAAAAACGCCGTGGAATAAAGAAAAAAAATAATGTTTAAAGTTTTGAATTGGATATTTTTTATTTGGAGTCATGGAGATTGTGAATACGCAAGAGAAAGAATAATGTAGATTTATTTTTGATACACCGTGTCTTCCGTGTTGAATAAAGCAAGGTAATGCACGTGGGTAAGCCAGCACAATAGAATAGGCATGCAAACGCTATGTCAAAGTGTGGGCGGTTTGCAGTTCGCGATTCAAAATCAAAACAACAATAAGACGCCAACTATGCAGTACGATTACCGAAACAATTATCAAACGAGTGCGGTATTGAACGTATAAGGAAAACCCAGGACTATGATGAAACGACTCATGACAAAAAAAGACTATCTCCCCCTTTTCCATTTCCTGAAATGACGTTTGGTCATACGCTTATTACGCTAAATGAAATTGTAAGAAATTTCGTCAATTCACATGGAATTTACATTTTATACGTGCCAAATTACAGCCCAATATTAGACTACTTACAAGGTAAAATTTACAAATTATTTTGATACTAGTTTTTTATCGTGTCAACAACTCCAAAAATGGAGCGTGCGGATTTCAACTTAAATGAAGATGTTCACTCCAGAAATGCTTAAGTGAATACAAATTCGATCAACGTGGCACGGTGAATTTTTACAAAAAAAAGCATAAACTAAAATCACGATACGTCAAAATCATAATACAAACACATCCCATAAATGGTATAAACAGATATCTGCACTGAAAAGACTTATTTTGACGGTTTTTTTCACGAGAATTGACTGCTCAACCCACCAAGCATCTAGTTCTGTATTTTTGTATTAAAAAAAAAAACTATCTTGTAACTGCGGGAGTCGAGCCTGCAAGCTTCGGTTCCGAAACACGCACGGTAACCTCGTGTGACAGAATACATATATAGGTAGAATCCCGTTTTGACGAAACTCCAGGGACCAACATTTTTGTTTCGTTATATTGAATATTACATATTGTATCAGGTTTACTTCCGACTGCAAAAATATACGTTGTACTGGAAATTCTGTTACTTCGATATGAGGAGATTTTATATTATGTTTATAAATAGACTGAAGAAAATGGTACTGTTGCCCTTTACAAAATGTACTTTCTGGTAATCCAAGATCAGCGCGAAGAAAAAAGTTACAGAACCAGTTTCGTTAAAAATAGCTATCGTAGAGATGTCTAATTATGATAGTTTGAGAACGTTGTTCCACCTCAGTGTGCGAGTAATTGAAACAATTCTCATAATTTCGCGTTTAGTGAATGATGCTTACGAGTCTGTCTGTAAGTTCGTTAAGGAATACTTGATTGAACTAATGTTGACCTCAATGAAAACGACATTGAGATGACGATATGACTTGCATCAGCGGACCGTGTAAATTGGTTCACAAAAGAAGTGTCTTCGTGTTCTACGTGTCTTCGAGCTGTGCATACATGTATTTTTGTCTTCACGTTGCTATGGAAGATCGGCATATCACCGACGATTTAATATAATAAAAATAGATACAAAAATACTTCGACGACCTAGTCGATAAACGTGCTCGTTTGGAACTGAAGGCATTGGGTTCAAATTTGGCTAGGTGAACCAAAGTATTTCACAATTAAAACATGCAAAGCTGGGTATCCAACGCATTCAGAGATTGGCCAACCAATTTTCGAGAAAAAATACGTGTTTTATAAATCTCCATACTATGAAAATCCGTGAGCTTTATTTTCGCAACAGATTCATTTTTGGAGGATAATTTTAGGTAATCTATGATCGATATAATAGATAAATTTACAACCGAATTAAGTTTCTGATATAAATATTTTTATTTTCCAGATTTTCAAATCTTTAATAATAGATAATATTATTATTTGCGCGCTTTGAATCATAAAATAGAGGATAAAATATACTGTTTAAAAACATCTTTTAATTCCATTACTGTAAACAAATAAGTATTGATGGGCGAAAATTAAATCTGCTACCAGCTTACCGGAATAGTTGTCGTTATTGAATTTAACTAACGATCGAATAAATTTACAATGTATACACCGGGTTCTTACTTTGCCGCCATATCGGAATACTGAGCAATCGGCATGGTATATTACACGAATAAAGACAAAGGTGTTGCAGTATTTTATACTAACAGCGACACTAAAATTTACATGTGAAGTATGTAATGATTCTTATGTATATTATATACAAGCTGCTCGTTTTAATCAGTTATTTCTACATTTTATTAATCAAATCTATAATTAATTCTGGGAATTATTTTTACTGGGCGAATATAATCAATTCGAATAGAGTGATGGTTCGTTAAGAGAAATACCGTCAATATTCCACAGCGTCAGAAATTCATTCGTAACAATGAATGGGTGTTGGTCAAATCGAAATTAATTATACAGAATGATATGCTCCAGTTGTAAGTCCATTGTTTAAAAAATTGAATACATTTATGTAAGCTATTATATTTAATAATTAATAAATACGGTTGAGATGGAAGTTCATTTTAAACTTACAAATAAAACCTGTATACTATTATAAACTGTTTAGAGACAAGATTATTATTTATTCTTCTCCCGGTGGCTGGGGTAGGAGAGTGTGTTTCGATGCCGGCTTGGGGGTTCGAGTCCTACATCTGGTGAGATTTTGATTGGATGCCAATGGGGTGAGCAACTGGCTGACAACCAAATATAATTTTTAAAAATTATGATTCATCACATTGCTAAGAACCACATACTCAATTTGGCGTATACATTTACATATTGTGGATATTTTTATGCTCCAATTTCCGTGCGTATATAATGAAAAAATATATGTATTCGTTTTTTTATATGTTGTATGTATACGAAAGATGAAACTCGATTTGTGAATTTATATAAAAGTACACTTGGAATTTTGATGCCACACTTCAAAAATATTTTTCGCCTTCCATTGGTATATTCAGTCGATAGAATTAAATAAAATCAATTTAGAAGACAAGTATTTGCAGAAGACATTGGAAATTTATGTATCTAATGGTATGCTTGCAATCAAACTCCAAAAAACTGGTAGTAACTCTTTTACTTAGTAAGCATGAATCGTACGTACGTAATAGACGGACATATGAATAGACAAAACTCTTACCAATATTGAAAATATTATATTAAATACTACATACCGTATCAAGATCATTTAAACTTTTCCTACAAGTAAACATATTTTGAAAATACACTATTTCCCATATTTAATTTAAATTATTGATCACTACAGTCAATAAATATGTTCACTAAAGTCATTAATAAGGTTCCAAAATGTATTGTTTCATGGTGCATACTTAAAAAAATAATTATTCACTAACATGCAGTAAAATTATAAATTACGACACTCCACTCACCAAGGGCGTATATTTTTTACGACGGAATTTAACACAAATAAAAACAACTGTGAAGACGTTAACACTTGTCATTGTAAAGATATATACACACACAAATCAGGGGGATGTTGAATATATTAAATATTTTCCGATTTTGGCGATAAATCCTTCCCGACGAACGATTGATTACTGTTTTATTGTACGGGCATATTACAATTCGGCCTGAAATAATATGCAGCACACGTTATAGATTTGGATTTCAGAGTGAGTGCTACGATAAGATTATAAAACATGGTGTGCACTTGATAAATGCGGTTTAGATTTGCTGTATTTTTTGAAAGTGTTGATACCATTGAAATAACGAAATTAATATATTTTTAATCATGTTTTAAATAATAATATGTATCAATTGAGCCGCTGAGTTTCAAAAAGCACTTCGGATGCTTGCTATTCAAGCTTTCGGAATACTTTTTGCAACTGGACGACTCAATTAATAAATTGGTCTGTGTTGAGTGTCTGATGATTGGGTATCAAGTTCGATTACCAAACTTTATACACATTTTTTTTCAAACGAATGAACGAGCAGAATCGGATGGCAATACAATCTTCCAAAAATCTATCATGGTAAAGTTTCATTTGTCCATACCAGTGGCGTAATTTACAAATCAGCTTACACCACATATTGTCGGAAACCGATTTTGCTCAATTTTTCTATCACATTTAATTTACAAAAAATAAATAAATGAATATGTCAAATTGCTCGCGCACGCCAGCCAATTCCATGCAGTTATGCACACTAACATTTCACACCAATGATTTGCAGATTAAGCCATCGATAAATGAAATGTATTTTAGGTTATGAATACAATGTATCTATTCCCATTACAGCATGAAGGGGCAAGAATCGCGTACCCAAAGAGGTACCGTCAAAACTCAACGCTCCAAAAATGAAGTATATGGATATCCGTAATGCGAAGACATGTCTTGGGAGATTATTTTTCACAAGAATTGGTTGTTGAACAATTGCTCAACCCAATAGGGATCCAGTTCTGCACCCGATAGGTGTGGGAATCGAACCCACGTTCCCCGGATTGCGAAGCGCCCACGCTAACCTTATTACCGGGGTGACAACTATGTATTAAATCTATATCTATATAAATAAATGTTAAAATTTTGCACCGAAATGAAAATATGGTTTATCGATAATTCTTGGTGTGCAACACTGACCGAAATAGCTATCGAAAATTTATCGGGAAATTATTATTTGATCTGTCCTATTATAAAATTTAATTTTATCAAGTTATTATGTTATCAAACATTAAGTTTGTTTTAATCAATTAATTATGTAAAGAGTTAAAAGTAAATAGTCCGTGTATTCCAGCTTAAGTTTCGCATTTTCATAAAAAGTAGTCTGGATAGTTTTCTTATCTTGCCGGTAGTGGAAACCGCAAAATAAAAAAAATACATATCGCCTGCCAGTACTCGGGATGTTATAATGTATGTTGTGTCATTAAATAATGCAGGATCGAAAGGCGATCTCATATATTAGCGAGGAAAACATTTGCAAATAACAAAAAAATAACATAACCGCAAACGCAATATTATCGGTGTTTATAAGTGTGATTAATGAAATGCCAGAGAAAATTAAGTACAACTGATTCCAAAGCGAACGAATCCTGAAATGTGGCTTCACTTCTACAAATTATGGTTCCGTCTGTAACAAGGTATTACCTAAGACTGCGGTACTGGTCAATCTTTCCTATTATATGTATTATATATATGTAAGAAAGGGATTGGTTTTATTGTTCAATTATACATATAATTTTATGTTTGTTTTTGCGGTAATTACGAACATTGTATACGTGCAGAAGATCATATGTTAGTTAATACCATATTATATGAGTCCCCCTGATAGCCGAGGGGTTAGCGTGGGCGCCATGGAGTTTGAGATTGCGGGTTCGATTCCCACATCTGTCGGATTTTAGACAAAAATGTTTGAATACTTGAATGATCGATTGCAGAAATGACACCAAGAATGTAATGTGAAGAAACCTAATTTTTACTCACTGCATCGTAAATTAATCGGTTTCAGAACATAGCTTACTTAGCAACAATTCTAATTCCTTAACAGCACTTTACTGTATTATGTTGCAAAATATGCATTAATGTATGTTATTATAGAATTTATTTATTTAAATGTAACAACATGGAACGTATGGATCTACAGTGTGAAGATATCCATTCCAAAAGAGGAGTATATGGATATCCGCAATGTGAAGACGTCTTGACAGATTATTTTTC